>JAZIBN010000051.1:0-29106 GCA_037039145.1 Fundulus diaphanus
TCTACCCCGTGGACGGGAGGCCACGATCCGTTGGATCTGGCGTCCATGATGGTCCTGGGTGGGTGGAGGGGGTTCGGCCGGAGGGCACAAGGGACTGGAAGTGACGGGCTTAATCTGGGACACGTGGAAGGTAGGATGCACTCGGGAGTGGGATGGCAGACGGAGACGGACTGTGGTGGGGCTGGGTACAGAGATAATCTCGTAAGGGCCGGTGAATCGGGGAGACAACTTTCGGGAGGCTGCTCGGGAGGGAAGGTCTCGGGTGGCTAACCAGACTCGCTGACCAGGGTGGTAAGTGGGGGCTGGGACCCGCCTCTGGTCAGCAAATCGGCGGTTCTGTTCAGCAGTTTCCTGAAGGGCTTGAATGGTCTGAGTCCAAACCTGTTTGCAATGGGCTATGTGATCCTGAACGGAGGGAACGGTGATCTGGTGGTTGGTGTCGGAGAGAAGTGGGGGCTGATAACCAAGGGAAATCTCGAAGGGAGAGAGGCCGGTAGCAGTGGAGACGTGGCTGTTATGGGCGTACTCGATCCAGGGGAGGTACTTACACCAGTCGGAGGGGTTCTTGGAAGTGAGACAACGGAGGGCGGTCTCCAGCTCCTGGTTCATCCTCTCTGTCTGACCGTTGGTCTGTGGGTGATATCCCGAGGTCAGAGTATACCGGGCCCCAAGGGCCGCGGCAAACTCCTTCCACACCTTAGATATAAACTGGGGACCACGGTCAGACAAAATCTCACGAGGTATCCCATGGAGACGAAAGACATGTCTTACCAGGAGCTGGGCCGTGAGAAGAGCGGAGGGGAGCTTGCGAAGAGGAATGAGGTGACAAGCCTTGGAGAAACGGTCGATTACTGTGAGTATTACAGTCATGCCTTGGGAGGAGGGGAGTCCGGTGACGAAGTCTAGGGCGATATGGGACCAGGGGCGTTCTGGAACTGGTAAGGGTTGAAGGAGGCCGGCTGGGGGTCTATTAGATGATTTATTTTGAGCACAAACTGGGCATGAGAGGACGAACTGTTTAACATCTTGAAACATTGTGGGCCACCAAAAGCTACGGGCGAGGAGACTCTGGGTACGATGGATTCCGGGGTGAGCTGAGAACTTCTCTGAGTGAGCCCACTGAATGACTTGAGACCTAACGGAGGACGGGACATAGGCACGATTTGGTGGACCGGTTCCGGGGTCTGGGTCAGAGGGCAGGGCACGGGTAATAAGCTCCTGTACCTCCCACTGGAGAGCACCTAGCACGCAGGAGGGAGGTAGGATAGTGACAGGTTCGTTCTCGGAGTCTGGAGAGGAGTACAGGCGGGACAGGGCGTCGGGTTTTACATTCTTGGAGCCGGGGCGATAGGAGATAGAAAGGTTGAAACGTGAGAAGAAGAGGGACCACCGGGCCTGGCGAGGGTTTAATCTTCTTGCTGTCTGGATGTATTCCAGGTTTTTATGGTCAGTCCAAACGAGGACGGGCTGCTCAGATCCCTCCAACCAGTGACGCCATTCCTCCAAGGCGAGCTTGATGGCCAGCAGCTCTCTGTCCCCGACGTCGTAATTACGCTCCGCCGGAGACAGACGCCTGGAGAAGAAGGCGCACGGGTGAAGCTTCTGGTCTAGATCGGACACCTGTGACAGGACGGCTCCAACTCCTGTATCGGAGGCATCAATCTCGACGATGTATTGCTTTGTGGGATCCGGGTAGATGAGGATGGGGGCCTGGGAGAAACGGTTCTTGAGGTCATCAAACGCAGACTGGGCCTCGGGAGTCCAGGAAAATGGAGTCTTGATGGACGTGAGTGCGTGAAGGGGGGCGGCAATCTGGCTGTAACCACGAATGAACCTCCTGTAGAAATTAGCGAAGCCGAGAAATCTCTGGAGGTCCTTTCTGGTCTCAGGTCTGGGCCAGTCGAGGACAGCGCGGATCTTTTCAGGGTCAGATCGCACCCGCCCCCCTTCCAGGATTAACCCCAGGAAGGTGACGGAGGGCTGGTGGAATTCACATTTTTCCGCCTTGACAAAAAGTTTATTTTCGAGGAGGCGTTGAAGGACCAGACGGACATGTTTGTAGTGCTCCGATGGGTCGCGGGAGTAGATCAGGATGTCGTCCAGATAAACAAACACGAAGACATTGAGAAAATCACGAAGGACGTCATTCACCAGGGCTTGGAAAACTGCTGGGGCATTGCACAGGCCGAATGGCATGACTTGATACTCAAAATGTCCTAAAGGGGTCTTGAAGGCAGTCTTCCATTCGTCTCCCCGGCGGATCCGCACTAAGTGGTAAGCGTTTCTTAAGTCTAGTTTGGTGAAGATGGTGGCCGACTGAACTGGTTCTAGTGCAGAGGAGAGGAGCGGAAGAGGGTACTTGTTCTTAACTGTGATGGCGTTTAAGCCCCGGTAGTCTATGCAGGGTCGAAGGGAACCATCCTTCTTGCCTACGAAGAAAAACCCTGCCCCTAGAGGTGAAGAAGAGGCGCGAATAAGGCCTGCGGCTAGGGACTCCTTTATGTATTTCTCAAGGGCCTGACGTTCACTCTGAGAGATGTTATAAAGACGGCTAGTCGGCAACGGGGCGCCAGGCAAAAGGTCAATTGCACAATCGTACGGGCGGTGCGGAGGAAGAGAACTGGCCTGCTCTTTACTAAAGACCTGTCCTAGGTCATGATAATGTGAAGGTACTAACTTAAGAATCTCAGGGTCCACCTGAGCGCTGGGCAGGGCGTGAGCATGAGACGGGGGAACTGCTGACAATAAACAATGGGCGTGACAACTGGGTGACCAGGCTTCCACCCTATGGTCGGCCCAGTTAATTTGCGGGTTATGGTGCTGAAGCCACGGGAACCCAAGTACAACGGGAGCCTGCTTGACAGGGAAAACTAAAAACGTGCCGCGTTCGCGGTGGTTACCCGAAACCACAAGTTCTAGGTGAGTAGTTCTGTGAGTGATTTGCGGGAGAACACCACCATCCAGGGCTGAAACCTGGAGAGGCGAGTTTAAAGGAACCGTATCTATCTTATTCTGAAGAACAAAAGATTGATCTATTAAATTAAAGTCACAGCCGGAGTCCACTAAAGCAGACAACCTAAATGTGGCCCGGCCAGAAACGACAACAGCAGGCAAACAGAGGCGAGGAGGGGACGCGTGTGATGATTTGGCTTGGCCCGCCGGTTTCTCCTCTACGACCGACGGACCTGATCTTTTGGCCGCTCAGGGCAGTCCCTTATGAAATGCTCGGGGGAGGCACAATAAATGCAGAGCCGAGAGCTCATGCGCTGCTGCCTCTGCTCGGGCGTGAGTCTGACTCTGCCAAGCTGCATCGGCTCCGGTTGCGAGGGAGGCGCTACTGTTGGTCTGTCGGGGGTCCGCTCGATGGGAGCCGGTCGAAAAACTGGCGGCCGCTCGGGGCGGCTCCTACCCCGCGCCCGTAAGCGGTTGTCTAACCGCACTGCCAGCGCGATGTACTCTTTCAACGTGCTGGGCTGTTCAACGCGCGCCAGCTCGTCCTTAAGGGACTCATCTAGGGACTGGAAAAACACCGACTTTAGTGCACGCTCCTCCCAACCAGCCGCCGCCGCCAACGTACGGAACTCGATGGCGAAGTCGGCTACCCGTCTTCCCCGCTGTCGAATAGTAAGTAAACGCTGGGAGTCCTGATCCTCGTCGGCTTCGGCGGCGAAAACAGTTTTGAATTCAGCAATGAATTCGCTAAAGGTACAACCGAATTGCTGACAGTCAGGGAAACGGGACTCTGCCCACCGCAGGGCTCGGCCAGATAAAAGCCGTAACACATAGGAGATCTTGGAGTGGTCATGGGCAAATGTACGTGGGGATCGATTAAACACTAGGGAACACTGGAACAAGAAGCCGCCACAATCTCCAGCCTCGCCGGAGTACTTTTCTGGAGACGGTGAGGTAGTCTCGGGAACGGGCTCGCTCGTCACAACTGACGTAGGCTCGGGGGAGGGGCTCGGGGATGAGGAAGTGGCTGACTGTAGGCTAGCGCTAAACATACCCGCTAGCTGGGTCATCTGGGCAGCTAAGCTCTGCATCTGGTTCTGTAACCCGATCACCGAGGATTCCAAACCCCTAATCTGATCCTGTTGAGCTGTTACTGTACGACCGAGTGCTTCTGCTGTCGGTTCTGTTTGGCCAGAGTGTTCTTCTGTCATGGTAGGCTTGATATGTTTTGCCCACATGCAGAAAACACTCGGAGAAACAGGTAAATAGAAAAGGATTTATTTTAACTAAGGAACACAGAGGAGACTCGGCTTCTGTGGGACAGAGCTCGAACGGGGCGTCAGGTAGGCGGGAGACCGGGTAATCTAGAATGACAAGAGGATCAGTAGACTGCAGGAGGGGACAACAGGAGATGTGCTGCTGAGCAACGCTTACCACCCAGTGGGGAGACCAAACCGGGGAGGTGGTGATGTGGACTCGATGTTGGCTTGGAGATGGCGTCACAGGTGTCCGGGAGTCCGGGGTATGGAGGCGGCAGTGGATCTGAGCAGCACCGTGGTATTCAGGTATCCAAGACAGCGAGAGGAACCAGCTTGTGTCCAAGGGAGGTCTGGGTCCTGAGGGATGTAACCAGACTGGGAGGAACTCAGAGGAATCCACGAGGGGAACCAACTTGAGAGGATGAATGTGAGATCTCGAACGAGGAAGCCACGAGAGGGAGGCGTCGGGACACGGGGAGGAACCTGAGAGACACAGAGGTAAGATCCTTTAACAACTATGGGTCGATCGAAAAGCTAGAGGCCGAAACTGGTTTGCATACCACGACGGTAACACTCTGGCATCCTCTCGCTGTCTGAGCACGGTTCTTATAGTGCTGCCAGGTACTGCTCAACAGCCTGCAGGTGTGTGGGCTCCGCCCACCCGTCAACCACGAACACCTGTGGAGAAAGCAGCAGAGCAGGCAGCAAGCTGCACAGCCCTGCTGACTGAGTCCTGACACTAACCCTAACCCTATAAAAAGTCTGTTGATAAAAAAGGCTGAATATGACACTCTAGCCTCTGACACAGCTGTGGCACTATTATTAAAATCCCGTTATAGTTATTACGAGTTTGGGGACAAGCCCAGCAAAATTCTTGCTCATCAGATCCGACAGAGAGCTTCAACCCAGTACATCACTGAGATTAACATCTCCAATGGGACTTCTATTAATCCACAAATTATCAACAATCAGTTTAGAGACTTCTATTCTGCCTTATACACCTCAGAGTGTTCACCCGATCAAGCTCAATATGAATGTTTCTTTGATAGTTTTACTATCCCTACGATTGATCCAGAAACTGCCTCTGATTTAGACAAGCCCTTTACACTCGCTGAGGTCAAGAGTGCTATATTATCAATGCAGAGTGGAAAATGCCCTGGACCTGATGGCTTCCCATCAGAGTTCTATAAGGTCTTTTCTGACAAGCTATCTCCCCTTCTGCTTAACATGCTTAAGGAAGCAGGTGAATTTGGTGCTCTCCCTCTCACAATGCGACAAGCTACTATCTCGCTTATCCTAAAGAAAGATAAAGACCCACGAATCTGCAACAACTACCGGCCAATTTCATTGCTCTGTACAGATGTCAAGATTTTGGCAAAAATGTTGGCAAAACGTCTGGAAGTAATCATGACCAAAATCATCGACTCTGACCAGACAGGCTTCATTAAAAACAGACACTCCTTTCATAATATTAGGCGGTTGCTAAATATAATGTACTCACCTTCATCAGCTGATACCCCTGAAGTGATTATCTCAATGGATGCCGAAAAGGCTTTTGACCGAGTAGAATGATCCTATTTATTTTACACCTTACGACGCTTTGGGTTTGGCTGTTCATTTATTTCTTGGATCAAATTGCTATATACTTCTCCATTAGCCAGTATTCGCACAAATAATGACCACTCAGAATATTTTCCTCTAGGCCGTGGAACCCGTCAAGGCTGCCCACTCTCCCCTCTTCTGTTTGCAATTGCTATAGAGCCTTTAGCTGCAGCCCTCAGATCCAGTCCCATGCGCGGCATCACGACCATAAAGTCTCTTTATATGCTGATGACCTCTTACTCTTTCTCTCAGACCCAGAGACCTCCATGCCTCTGGTATTAGACCTGCTTGAGAAGTTTGGACAAATATCTGGATATAAACTGAACTTTAATAAAAGTGAATTATTTCCAATTAATGATGCAGCTACAACTATCCTCTCACCAGTTTACCATTCAAGATCTCGCCGCTGTTTTCTACCCTTTATCCACGTATTTATGGAACTAATTGCTAGGTTTTGTTTGTGTGCCTTGTTTTATTCTTGGTTCTTATTTTTGTCATTTATTGGTTTGTGCTTATTCTCAAAAGTACTGTCTCAAGTATGACTTGAATGTCTATGTATATTGCTCATTGTTTTGTAAAAATCAGTAATAAAAAACAAAAAAAAACCCATTGGTTTCTGCACGTGCCACATAATTCTGAGCGTGTGACATTGGTCCCCTGGCTGCTCAGGTCTATAAAAGCCAGCTCAGTCTTAAAAAACAAAACAAAAAATAGAGCATCTTCTTGTGCCTCCATAGGGAGCACTATTGCACTTTTCAAACCCTCTAGCGACCTTTTTTCTCTTCAAAAAACAAATCTACCAGCTTTTTATGTGTTGTTGGGGAATGTATGTGAAAGCAATCAATTGTTCTGCAGTTAGTGTCTTGAGGCAGCCGGGAAGGGGCTGCTGTGAGACTGTGATGTTGGTTCTAGGTTGGACATTGGACATGGGCGATCTGCGGTATCTGCCTGCTGTTTGAGCCGATACAGAGAGGGTGATCTGGGGCTGACGTGTCCACATTACAAATGAATCATAATGCACAAAGCTCCCGGTGATCCCACCTGGGTTACAAAGCAGGAAATATATGTTGATTCTGATTCTGATATATGATACTATATAACAGGACCGATTCTGTCCACCATTTGACTCTGCAGCGCCAGGTTGTGGATTCACTGAGTCAGGGCCTTGAGCCAGCAGGTCAAATTGATCAGACTCTGGCCTGCTTGGCTCCACAAAAACCTTCCTCAACTGCCGGGGCTGAGCAGGGTGAAAAATCCTCCAACTCAAAAGACCGAAACGTGGCGTAACTACCAGCATAACTCTGCTCACTCTCCATGATTCAGTACAGCAAATCAAGCAGCCTGTCTCACTCTCATATCTATCTATCTATCTCTCTCTCTCTCTCTCTCTCTCTCTCTCTCTCTCTCTATATATATATATATATATATATATATATATATATATATATATATATATATATATATATATATATATATAAAATCAATATGCCACAAACTGTTGGGGTATGGCACATGGTAAGCCCACCTTGCAACAGTCCGACTCCACCTTCTTGCAGCAGATGTCAGGTTTGTCCTTCTCAACATTTAGCGTACCCCTGACCCTGTGACAATCACACCTTGAGCACGAAGCAGCACCCTCATCATCTGAAAAATACAAACATGAAAGCATTAATGATTAAAAAAAACTCTCACAAGCGGATCCAACTTAAATATCAATTTTCTATAGAAAAGACAAACCTCATTCCCAGAGTTTGGATACTGGTCCTGCAATGTGCTCACATGCTCTTGCAGCTGATTGTCATCTTAGACAGACAGTCTTCCTCTTATGCGTAGGCCCACCAGCTTTGACTTGTTCAAAAACGACGAGGAACATCCCATCATTTTGGCCTTTTTTTTGATTGTATGTCCTTGCTTCATAAGGACGTCTATGTGCACTCTGGTAAAAATAGATGGTCTGCCACTCCACCCTAGGAAAACAAATGTTAAGTATTACATTTTATACAGAAGACAACCCAATCTTTAACAGCAAAAAAATAAAATAGAAATCAATTAATAATTAAAAAAAAAAGAAATTCTGTTTGTGAGGACTTACCTGAACTAATCCGCCTTATGAAGACGATCCTCGGTTCGATGGAAATTAGCTATTGCTAGCGCTCCAACCTCAGTCAAACTGCTTTACTGTTCATTGTAGGTTTCTGTAGACAATAAATGTTCAATTCTGTGAAGGTTTCTTACACAACTTTCTATTGAACGTCGCTCTCTGTCGCTACACATTCCCTGGCTGAGGGCTCGCTCAGTTTCATGCCCTTTTCTTGCAATTCTGTCAATTACTACCAACGCCATTACTGGTTGCAAATTGATGGACAGAAAGCGGAATTTACGAAGTTGGATGTCTTACATATTGGTTTCAAAACTTTTCATCATTGATTTTTGATATCTGAAATAAAAACTATGACCGGTAAAAAATGGATTATGGAGATCCAAGATTAGTTTTCAGACATCCAGAAAGTTTATTTTAGATAGGAAGAAAGTTATTTTAGATATCCGAAAGTAAAATCCCACTACACATAAATGGGAAAAGTGATGTAATTTCTACTATAAATAATTATATTTAAGATATCTAAAATTTCCACTTTAGATAGCAAGAATTCTGTTGATGATATCTGAAATACACATTAAGTCAAGACTTTAGCACTGCAAAAAGGGAACTAAAAGTGAGTAAAACTTTCTTGAAATCAGTGTATTCTTCCTTGATTTGAGCAGCTAAATAAGACTATTTGCCAATGGAATGAGTATTCTTACCCCTAAAATAAGGTTATTAGCTATTCTGCACTTGAAATAAGATGATGTAGATGAACTGTTATTATTTTAAGTGCAAAAATCATATTCCGTTGGCAAATAGTCTTATTTAGCTGCTCAAATCAAGGACAAATACTCTAATTTCAAGAAAAATTTACTTATTTTTAGTTCCCTTTTTGCAGTAAGTAAAGACTTGTAGATATCTGAAAGTTCTTACTGGTACAGATTTGATTCCAGATCACTTAAAATTTTATTACTACTGGCATAAATGTAATTAGTGATATCTGTGTTACAATTCTGAGAAGGAATATTGCAATTATGACTAGTTAGGATGGCTTGGTGCTTTCCATAATAGAAATGTGGCTAGTCAGCTTGTCCATTTTATGTTAAAATTATTGTGTTGAAAGCTAGTTGAATGTTTGTAAGTATCTATAATTGCATTTGTACAGGCATATTGAAATTTTAGATATCTGAAATTCCAATTTAACTCGTCATATAATCAGTAGTGGATATATGTAATGTCATTTCTACTAGTAGAAATATATTTTTGATGTCAAGAATTATATATCTGGATATCTAGAATGTTTTATGTATTTTTTATATCTGAAATGATAATTATGACTAGTATTGACTGGATTATGGAGATCTGAAATTAGATTTCATCCTAGTTGGAATTCAGTTTTAGACATCCGGAATGTTTATTTTAGATTGGAAGAATGTTATTGTAGATGTCTGTAAATAAAAGCCCTATACACATGAATGGGGAAAGTAACGTAATTTGTACTAGTATGAATTATATTCAAGATATCTGAAATGTTCATTTTAGATAGGACACATGTTATTGTAGATGTCTGAAATGTATATTTTGACTAGGAAGGAATGTATTTGAGATGTCTGAAATACATATTCAGTCAAGCTAATAAATGTTAAAACGGCCTGCCATATCCGCGCAGTACATGGCACTTGGCCGACACGGGACCCAGCGGTAACTGTATGGGGGGGGGGGGGGGGGGGTGAGATGCATGCAGCTCGACTAACAGCAGCTTAAGCAAGCTATATCCCGCTCTCAAGATAAAAGCATCTACTAAACAGGCAGCGCTGTGGCCACTTTACTCAGTGTAACACAACACAGTAGCACTAGCACATAGCAAGCTGCTGTGTGGGGGCCATCGGCGAATGTTATCAACTAGATTCGCCCACTTTGCTTGCCTGTCTGAAAATATTTAGTTAGCGTACAATTTATTGTAAATATCAACAGAATAGGCTAATAACATGACACCAATTATTTTCAACCTGTTTTATCTACTTACCGACAACTTCACCGCTGCTCCCTCGCTTGCTGGTAAAAGCTTTCTGGCGAGTGGCGAACATGACTTCTTTGTCCGAAAGACGTCGTTGGTGTAGACACTTGTCAATCAAACATGTCTGACCAATAGAGAAGCACCCGCCCACCACGGAACGTTTGTTCCAAAATGATTCAATCGAAAAAATTTTAACTTCAAAACTTTTTGAGCTTAAAAAAAAAGTGATTCAAACGAAAAAAACTGAACTTCAAAACTTTTTTCACTTAAAAAAAACCGATTCAATCAAAAAAATTGAACTTTAAAACTTTTTTCTCTTCAAAAAAAAGTTATTTAATCAAAACAATTTGAACTTCAAATTTTTTTTCACTTCAAATAAAAAAAACAAAAACAACAAAAAAACACATTCTCTTCAATACTTTTTTATTGATATTGGTAAAAAAAAATTGCATTTAAACATTGTTTTTTTAATTGAAAATATTTTTTTTGACTGAAACAACGTTTTTGGAATTGAATGATTAAGACACAAATGTCCTACCCATGTATACCCCAAACACAAAAAAGATTACTTCAATCAAAGAAAACATTTTCAATTAAAAAAAAGTGTTCAAATGCAATTTTTGGAGTCTCAAATATTTTATTTGCATTCAAAAACTATGTTCTATGATTGAAAACGTTTATCTTTTTATTGAAGTGACTTTTTTATTGATTCTCTTGTTTGTTTGTTTGAAGCAACTTATTTTTTGATTGAATGATAAAGACACAAATGTCCTGCCCATTATATGGTCCAATCAGAAAACAATGCTACTTCAATTAAAAACGTTGCTTCAAACAAAAAAAACGGACTTCTATCAAAGAAAACATTTTCAATCAAAGAAAATCAGTGTTAAAATTTATTTTTTTGAGTCTCAAATATATTTTTGGATTGAAATACTTTTTTTCTTTGATTGAAAAGTTTTTTTTTCATTGAAGTGAAGTTTTTTTTAATTGAAAATATATTTTTTGATTGAAGCAACCTTTTTTTTGATTGAATAATAAAGACACAAAACTACCTTCATACTAAGGTGGCATGACGTCCACGGCCCGGGAATATATGGGCTGACTAGAAAATTTTTTCAGTCAAATTGATTATTTTTGCTTTAACTCCTGAATATTATGGATTTTTCAAAATGTATATTAATACATGTCTTGTGTCCTTCACATTTGTAAATTACAGTTTTTGTTTGTTTTTAAAGAGTATTGTTACGTTTTCTGCTCAAAGCGGTTAAAGTAAACTAATACCCACTCCCGAGTAGCCTAAGCTACTGGATCTAGCCAGCTACCTGAAAGAGCACCTGCTAGCTAACCATTATTAATAAAACTTTTATTCATTAATAAAACTTTTGAAATTATCCCCTGGTTTTTTTGCAAATCACACACTGGGTAGAACTACTAAGAGCAGCAGCTTTCTACTTCGGATGGACCGGCCATTTTTTCTTTAACGGAGTCCAGAACAAAGACACACCGCAACCTGCCCAAGTAATAAAGACGTCTGCTCCACCCACCAATCAGCGGTGCGCTCAGATCAGCACCTGGCGCTCACAGAGTAAGACCGTGGAAAACCGTCTCACCAGAGTTGCAAAATTGTACAAAATAGCTTGGCTTATTATTATTTATTTTTATACAGTTTAGCTTGGATTTTATTTTCTGCGCAGCATAAATTTGCTGTGCGCACTGAAGCCAGATGCTGTGCGCGATTGCGCACGCGCGCAGCTTAGAGGGAACACTGGTGCTGAGCTAAGATTTAGGGGTGCTTGAGCACCCCTAAAAATGGCCTAAATACCACTGGTGTCCTGTCTGGCAGTGTAACATTAAGAATTGCTGTCTTAATGACAAGGAGAGTCCAACAGATTTGGACTGGAGGTGGATTGAAGTGGAGGATTACTGCTTTCGCTATAGTGCTTTGCTTGAGATATATATGCAAAAAACCTTATTATAAGTTTTTTCGGTTTACCACCACTAGGGGCGCATGCTGCGTGCTGACCCTAGGCACTTGGCTAGTCAACTTTTCGTTTGTTTTATTGTTTATGTTTATGAGTTTTTGTAACAAAGTCTGTGCCTGCCGATCACATTGTGGAGCATGTGTGGCCAGTTTGTAGCGTTGATCCTGACTCTGATGACTCTGTCGGAAGCTGGAAAAGTGCATGGAGTAAAGCTGCAGTATCCACTGAACAATGGACTGTGAGTGCTACACACTTACTCCAGGGAACACCTGCTGAATGTCCAACAGAAATACAAACGCACACCCCCGCCAAGAGTCCTCTTCAGTTACCCTGAAATCCTCCACTCCATACAACATTTTGGTCATCATAAACCAAAGAAGAAAAGACGTGGATCCAGAGGAAGGGTGAACATCCAGAGAACATCACTATATAATGCTGTTTACCCGAATTAACACTATATTTCAATCAACAAATCCTCTCTACTAGGCTAGTGAAACTTAACTAAAACTACTAAGCAAAATTAAGATAAAAAGAAGCTCAGCTAAGGAACTATGTACACACTAAAAGACACAAAAGACAAAACAAAGTGGTTGATCATCATCAGAATAATTCAGTGAACGATGGTTCACTGCAGCTCTCAGTTAAAGAACCAAAGTTCCTCTTAAAGAACATGAAATGAGCTTAAATTATTTTAACTAATTTAGAACAACATTTGGTGTGTGTTTCAGCCCATTCATAATGCAAATCCTGAGATAAACAAAACATTATTTGACAAAATAACATTTTAAAGAAATATTTTCTCAGTGAAATCTTTAACTTTTATTAATGTGATTATACCTCCGGGAGGCTAGGGGTCGCTGTAGAGATTGGTCGCTAAAATTGGCTAATCCTAAAGTTAAACAAAACGCCTTTAAATCGACATTAATATTCCATATTAATGCGGTAATAACGCTCATAGCACTAACGAACGATGGTGGAGCGAAACGAACAAGCTTTATGCTTGAAACGATAATCCCTCTGGAATTATTAAAGTATTTCTGATTCTGATTCTGTAATTGAATATCCAGAAACAGGAAGTCACCGGGAGCTAATTAGCATTTAGGCTAGCCAACGTTTGGCACTAACTTTAAAAACTTCGGATTTATTTATAGCCATAACGAGTGAGCCGGATAACATAAACATTAATATCCCTTCAATGTATGAAGCCCTTGTTGAGATAACGTTTGTTATAACCATAAAAAACACGCTCGAATCACATCGGCAATGGCATGGTATCAACATGCTACAGGAGCTATGTCGCTCAGCCCCTTTGTGTTTAAAACACCATGTGGATGCATTACACAAGCTTTGCAAACAAACCCTTCAACTTTTCCTGTGGTTTCTCTGCCGAACCTGTCGGTTTCAATCAATCAATCAATCAATCAATCAATCAATCAATCAATCAATCAAATTTTATTGTCAATTACAATTTGCATTGCAATCGAAAAATCAGTTCCAGTACAACCGTCCATCACATTTTGGGGGGAACGATTGACTGAGGCCTTGCGTTGCCAAGGAACGCAGCCAGTCAGCCGCTGCTAAATAGCGCAGCCGTCAAGGCCGCATTCCTCCAAACAGCCCCGAACCCCGCCTGCACGGAGTTCACGAGGCGCTGCCCTTAGTTTCTCGTGTGAGTTGAGTTCAGTTTGGTCATCCAAGGAAGAGCAGTGGAAAGCAGGGGTTACGTGGGTTCTTTCAGCAGCGGGCTAGCTGCTTAGCAGCAGCAGACATGCGATTTCAGTCCAGATTTTGCCCTCAGCTTGGGAAAGTGGGTCCTGTGCCTGCTTTTATGGCTCCGTCTGGAGTCCGCTGAGGAAGCAAAACAAAGCTGGTTCGGCATAGACGGATTCTTTCACTTCGGCATCTGTTTTAAGCAGAAGTGAGAAACTTATCTTTTATTCGGCTGGCCGTTTTTCCATGCCAGTCTGGTCCTCCGGACGATGAGAGATTTCTCCCTTTTGCTGCCTCAACAAAACAGCAGGAACTGAGTTTAAGAGAGACACATATTTACTCAGCTTGTGGGTCTTTCGGGCCCCATGAGGCCCCATGCCTGGCTGGCTTATCCAGGGCGGACCTTCTCTCCTTGAGAGTCCCAGGAAGGAGTGAAGTAGGATGAGTCTGTGGGAACAAAAGCTTTTGGAGCACTGATCGCACCATGCTGAGAGGGTGGATCCTTGTTGGCTGTGAAAGTCCCAAACTTCTGTGGCTTCCAATCCAATCTGTTTTTATTTTTTTCATCATAGTTGGCACTACACTGCAAACATTGCACATATTGTGACATTGACAAGTTATTGATGCGTTCATCTTTTGTAGCTCCCTCTGTAAAAAAGAAAAAACATTTTCATGACAAACAATCCAAATGTTAATTTCAACTGCCAGAAATTCTTTAAAATTAATAGTCCAAAAACAACAAACAAAAATTCCCATGCCTATTACAAGTGTTTATAACAGCGATAAAAGCGATTAATCATATAACAATAATTATTATTAATGTTTTTATCATTATTAGTTGTGATAATTATATTATCATCATTATTATTATTGTTACTCTTATACAACAACAACATTTTTAATAAATCATAATAACAAACCTATAGCAGTGTGCAGTCTGTGTCCAAAGCATTAGAGTCTTATCCAGTTGTTGAACTGGACTGCCTTCTTGATATTAGACTTAGACTTAGACTTAGACAACTTTATTTGTCATTTTGTATGCACAGAGTGCGTACAGAACAAAATTTCGTTTCGCATACAGCTTTAAAAGTTACAGTAAATAGCAGTGAATTACAGGATAAGGTGCAGCAGTGATTTCCTAGTAAACAATTGAAATGTAAATAATGTAAACAGTGCAGGAGAAAAACGACAGTGGTAACAGAGTTCGGCAGCATTTGTAGTGCTAGATAAGGATGCAGGAAGTACAGTAGTTTCTGTGCCCTCTTCACCAGTGACGTGGTGTTCATAGACCAGGTGAGGTTGTCCGTGATGTGCACCCCCAGGAACTTGGTGCTGCTGACCACCTCCACAGCTGAGCTGTTGATGAGCAGTGGAGCGTGGTCAGGCCGGTTCTTCCTGAAGTCTACGATGATCTCCTTCGTCTTCTCCACGTTCAGGATCAGGCTGTTGTCTCTGCACCAGCCCACCAGCTGCTCCACCTCCTCTCTGTAGTCCTGGTCGTTGTCGTCTCTGATCAGACCCACCACCGTTCTGTCGTCTGCAAACTTCACGATGTGATTGGTGGTGAACCTGGGGACGCAGTCGTGAGTCATCGGGGTGAACAGCAGGGGGCTCAGGACGCAGCCCTGAGGGGAGCCCGTGCTGAGGGTGATGACATCAGAGGTGTTCTGTCCGACCCGTACTGACTGAGGTCTGTTGGTGAGGAAGTCCAGCAGCCAGTTGCGAAGAGGTGTGCTGAAGCCCAGATGTTCCAGTTTTCCTACCAGGTGCTGTGGGATGATGGTAGGGATGATTAACTCCACAGTCTGTTGTGATGGCGACCAGCTTCTTTTTGTCAAGGCTCCAGGATGCCCTCTGCAATCAATTCAGCAGTGTGGTCTTGAGGTGAAAAAACTGTTTTGCAATGGCTTTGCACCTCCCAGTCATTGTTAATAGAATGGATGTGTTATGCCATCGCGTCATGGCAAAATTCAGAGTGAATTTTGAACACCATGTAACCGGAGGACAAATCAAACGGGGTTTGTGAGCAGAGGAATTTCACACTTCCAGAGAGAAAGCCCTCTCAGCAGTATGCGATCAGTGCTAAAAAGCTTGCTCCCACAGTCTACACCCCTCAGTTTCTTCTACAATTTCTTCCTGGGTCTGCTCTGTAGGACAGGGTCCGCGCTGGCTGAGACTGGCCAGCCAGCCATGACCTGCGAGCCACATGGGACTCAGACTCAGATACACTTCACCACTTCCTGCCTGAGACAAAAGGTAACAGTAATAGTAATAGTAGTAATATCATCTTTATTGTCATTGAAACATACATTGAAACATACATTACAACGAAATTTGTTCTCTGTTTTTAACCCTCGGGGAGCAGTGGGCTGCCATGTGCGGCGTCGGGGAGCAATCTGGGGTTAAGGGTCTTGCTCAGGCTCAGGACCCAGAGGGCAGGCGCTGGGGATCGAACCGGGTACTTGCATCCTTCTCTGAGTGCAAGCGCGCTGCTCTAACCACTAGGCCAACACCCCCCCCCCTTAAGGTCCATTCATACCCTACGTGTGGCCTACACGTCCATATTTCTGTCCGTACGTTCTATCCGTTGACTCCTTCATACCTCCGTCCGTCTTTTGTGTTGAGGTGCGCAATAACCAATATTTCCTCTAGGTGGCAGTGCTGGGCGCCAATAATTTGTCATTGATCAAACATGGCGACGGTCCAAGACGTGATTTTGTTGTATTTGCTCCTTAAGCGAAAGAAAAGTAAGACAGTGGAACTTGAGGCCATTAAACGCCAGTCGCCCTTTTGATGGGGAATTTTGCAGTTTGGTGTTGCCAATGCGGGAGATGGACGACATTTCCAGTACTATATTTTGATTTTGTTGACATTTTGTACTACAAACTCAATAGCGCCCCCACCTTTTGCGGTAGTATTGCTCCGTATTGATCCGTTTCGTCCGTAACCGTAAGCTCCCAATTTTCGTATCAAAATACGGACGAAATCGACGGTTAGAACGTATGAAACACTCCATATGTATCCGTATCCGTCTTTTACGTGAGGTATGAATGGGCCTTTAGCGGAGGGTGGTCGCTAAGGAGAACAGCCTCACATGGGGCCTCATGGGGCCCGAAAGACCCACAAGCTGAGTAAAAATTAGCTCAAAACTCAGTTCCTGCTGGCATCGGAGAAACTGCCAGCCGAATCAAAGATAAGTCTCTCACTTCTGCTTAAAACAAATGCCGAATTGAATGAATCTGTCTATGCCAGCTTTGTGTTGCTTCCTCAGCGGACTCCAGACGGAGCTGAAAAGCCGGCACAGGACCCACTTTCCCAAGTTGAGGGCAAAATCTGCTGAAATCCCCTGCTGCACGCCGGGGACTTGACTGCAACCGGGTCAGAGACCGCTGCAGGGCCTCGGACTGGCCGATCCCAACAGCGTTGCGACTGGCCGCATGTCTGCTGCTGGCCGCATGTATGCTGCTGTCCGCATGTCTGCTGCTGCTGCTAAGCAGGTAGCCCGCTGCTGAAAGGACCAATGCATCCCCTGCTTTCCACTGCTCTTCCTTGGATGGCCAAAGTGAACCGAACTCACACCGAGGCACCGACAGGTTTGGCAGAGGATGAGCAGGGAGAGTTACATGGTTAGTTTGGAAAGCTTGTGTAATGCGTCCACATGGTGTTTTAAACACAAAGGGGCTGAGCGACATAGCTCCCATAGCATGTTGATACCATGCCATTGCCAGTGTGATTCGAGTGTGTTTTTATAGTTATAACAAACGTTATCTCCACAAGGGTTTCATACATTGATGGGATATTATTGTTTATATTATCTGGCTCACTCATTATGGCTAAAAATAAAGCGGAAGTTTTTAAAGTTAGCGGCAAAAGTCCGCTAGCCTAAATGCTATTTAGCTTCCGGTGACTTCCTGTTTCCGGATATTCAATTACGGTCGTTTATGGTCTAAATAGGACAAAAATAGAGTTGGCTGTAGGATCAGGAGAGTTTACCGCCTGTGGAGCTTCACCTGTTGGTCTGGGAAGACGGTTAATATTAGAATGCTGGCCTGCAGTTGTCCTTACTGACCGCCGCAAAACTGGTTCAGTACTAGGTCCAGGCCTGGCTGCCTCCTGTTCCTGGCGCAACTTCTCATTTTCAGCTCTCAACTGAACAATTAAGCTTTTCAGGTCCTGCATTTCTGCCTCCATAACTGAATCCTGGCACGTAGAGGGGTGATACAATGATGCCAACCTCCAAAACACAGGAGAGAGAAAAAAAACAAGTTAAAAGTTAAGTTAAAACACCACCACTTAACCAGCTGCTGCTTTGCCAAACAATCAATAAAACAGATACTAAAAAAAAAATTAAATAAAACACTCGAAACAGTCTCCGCTTAAATTTGCAAAAACATCCTGTCAACAACGCCAAAATGTGGCATTTCGGTGTTTGGACTGTACACTCTCGAGTGTTGCCAACAACGCCACCTGGGATTTTCACCCAGGAATTGATAAAGGGGCGCAGGTCCGGTTTTGCAATAAGCGAGAGACAAGTTTCAAGACAATAATAATTTATTACAAAGAATCAAAGTACCTGTATCTGAACAAAAGAAACTTCACAAAATAAATCCAACCAGGCTTACCGGCGGGTACGGTCGGGTCCTGGATAGTAGGCTCCAAGACAAAAAAAATCAAAACAAACACCCGTGAAATCACTCACTCTCTATTATTCCCTCCACCTATTGATGCGCATCACTTCAATCACACCAAAAAGGGACGCCGCGTCCAGACCCGAGCGCACCACCGGCAGTCTAAAGAAAATAAAAAGGAAAAAGTCAATCATTAAAATACAGGCAAATAAAGATAAGATTATGTAAATAAAACCATAAAAAGTCCTTGTGCTTGATAAGCACAACAAGATGAGCAATCTGGTCCAATTCGATCCGAAATCAGTGCGATCAACCTCTCCTTGTCCTAAGTTCAGAAGAGGGGTAGGGGCGTGTCCCACACGCCGATCTTGGCCGCTAAATAAGCGGTAGTTCAGTCCAAGCAAAGCAGCAGCATTAAGTGGGATGATCCGTGGAGATTCCTAAACAACCATAATAGTTTAAAACAAAGGAATAAATCACAAAATTTGTCACCGAGTCCACATACCGATCAGGACGAACTCTCCTCACTTGTACCCCAAATGGGAACGCTCAGATGTCGGCTCTTATTGTAGGAACCACCTCACCCACGATGAAACGTGGAGGTACATATGCCCGTACGTTTCTGCTGATAAAAGGCTCTATAACTACAATGTACAAGCAGTTATAAATACGCAGCCAGCCAACCTCACCTGTACTCTACGCACAGACGGCTCAACACGGAAGCGCGGTGCGCGACGTGTCCACAGCAAACAACGAGTCTCAGACTGGAGCTCACCTCTGTTTTTATACTGAGCGCCCTCTGGCGCTATTGGCCCGCTTACAATCACCCCGCCAGCAGGTGCAGCCTATACCTCTTCCTGCCACATTCTACCCCCCTTTTTGTGTCGTCGTCTCGACGACTCAATTCCATGGTCTAAATAGGACAAAAATAGAGTTGGCTGTAGGATCAGGAGAGTTTACCGCCTGTGGAGCTTCACCTGTTGGTCTGGGAAGACGGTTAATATTAGAATGCTGGCCTGCAGTTGTCCTTACTGACCGCCGCAAAACTGGTTCACTTTCAGCCCTAAAAGGACCAGGTGACTGACCAGAAGATGCTACTCCCCCATGAGTAACAATGCCTGATGGACCTGGCAACTGAGATAGTAGATCCCCTGACTGAAAAGGTTGGTTAGCCTGCACCACTGTTGGAGCAGGCGGATTGCTACTCACCAAAACATACATATCCTCATCACCTGACCTTTCATCTTCAAAGCGATGATCACCAAATGGTGAGCTGGGGCCAATGGCACCTTCTCCAGACTCTTCTACCACCGCCTTTAACAGTATGCGATTAACATTTCTGGTTTTAGCTAAATCAGTTGCAGGTGCTATAGTATACACTGAACCTCCTTCACTGGGCTCTCTGAGGACTTTATACTTTACTGGGCCATATAGGTCATGGATCTTATGACGTCCCCGTGGGGTAAAGTCCCTTTGCCACACTAATTGACCAACCTTCAGGGGAGCATGTTGAACTCGTTGGTCATGGTAACTCTTGCGGCGCTCCGCTGCAACCCTCAACCTTTCACGAGCACCCTCAAAAGCTACCTGAAGGCGGGCCTGATGCTCCTGAATCCAATCATGGACATTTCCAGCCACAGGTTCCTGAACTCTTCCTAAAAGGAAGTCAACCGGCAGCCGAGGTTCCTGTCCAAACATCAAGAAAAAGGGTGATTCCCCGGTTGCCTGGTGGGGTGTGGTGTTGTAAGCATACAGAACATGTGGCAAACATGAGCTCCAGTCTCTTTTACGAGAGGGAGGCAATGTTCGCAGCAGGTCATGAAGGGTACGGTTAAACCGTTCACACTGACCATTACCAGCTGGATGATATGGTGTGGTGCGTGATTTTTCAATGCCATACAAATGGCACAACTGTTGAATGAGCAGACTTTCAAAACTACGACCCTGATCCGAATGTATTCGGACAGGTATACCAAACTTAAAAAACCACTCCCTCACCAAGACCTGGGCGGCAGTTGAAGCACGCTGGTCTCGGGTGGGAACAGCAAGGGTGTATTTACTAAACACGTCAGTCATGACCAGCACATTCTCAAGTCCCTTGCTTGTAGGTTCCAACATTGTGAAATCAATAGCTAAAACTTCATTAGGTCGTGACGCTAACAAATGTCCCATAAATGTACGAGCCTGTGGCTGAGACTGTTTTGCTACCTGGCATCTTTCACAGTTCTGACACCAATGTGCCACTTCTGCGGCCATACCTGGCCAGTAACAACGTTGGCGTAGGAGTTCTAGTGTTCGCTCCACCCCTTGGTGGCCATGCTCCTGGTGAACTTGTTTTAATGTTTCCTCCCTCAAACATGTTGGCAACACCAACTGTACAATTAACTCACCACCAGCAGGTTTGAACACTTGCCGGTACAAAACGCCATCCTCCTCCACTAGCTTGTCCCATTGTCTGAGTAACACCAGAACCTGCGGGGATACCTGCTGCCGTTCGTCTGCAGTTGGACACCGCTTCCGCCTCCAGAAAACCAAGAATTCCTGGATGGTTGGGTCAGCTTGCTGGAAAACACTGATTTCAGAGATGGTATGGTTAGGCAAGGCCATAACAACCTCTTGAGTAACCTCCCTTTTCTGCCCCTGAAAAACCTCTCTCAAGGGCTCAGGGAGAACTGTACCTGGAACCATAATTTCCAAATCTTGTACACCAACAGGATGCTGTCTTGATAAAGCATCAGCATTCTTGTTGGTTCTGCCAGAACGATATTTGATTTCAAAGTCAAATAAAGCCAGCTGAGCAGCCCAACGCTGCTCCGTTGCTCCCAGATTGGCCGAAGCCAAATGACTCAATGGATTATTGTCGGTAAAGACAACACATTTATGGCCCAAAAGGTAATCCCGAAATTTTTCAGTCATAGCCCATTTAAGTGCTAAAAACTCCAGCTTCATGGAGCTATAATTCAGCATGTTGCGCTCCGTAGGTCTTAAACCACGGCTTGCATAAGCTATGGGTCTCACCTTGCCTTCTTGTTCCTGTGAGAGCACTGCTCCCAAACCACCATAACTTGCATCTACCTCCAAAATGAAGGGAAGTGAAAAATCTGCGTAACCCAATACTGGTGCAGTTGTTAATCTGGTTTTCAGTTCGTCAAAATTACATTGACAGTCCCCTGTCCAACCAGGTATGATGCTCGGGTCACTCTGCTTCCTTGACCTGGTGCCCCCTAGTTCTGCAACCAACCTGTGAAGAGGGGCAGCTAGCTTTGCAAAGCCCTCCACAAAGCGGCGATAATAGCTAGCAAACCCTAAAAATGATCGCAGCCCAGAGACTGTGGTGGGGGGCTGCCAATTGACAACCACTTCTGTCTTACTAGGGTCAGTTGCAACACCCTCCGCAGAGATGACATGTCCCAGATAGCGCACCTCTGGCTTAAAAAACGCACATTTATTTAACTTTACTTTAAGACCTTCTCCTTGAAGCCGACTCAAAACCACCTCCAGCCTCTCCAGGTGTTGTTGGACTGTGGAGGAAAAAACAACAATGTCGTCCAAGTACAACAGAAGACTTTTACACTGCTGGTCACCAAATAGCCGCTGCATCAGCCTTTGGAAGGTGCTGGGTGCATTGCAGAGGCCAAAGGGCATACGGGTCCATTCAAAGAGGCCAAATGGAGTGCAAAATGCGGTTTTAGGCCGATCTGCCTCCGATACTGGCACCTGATTATATCCACTCACCAAATCCAATGTGGAAAACCAGCGTGCCCCACCTAATGCATCCAAGGACTCCTCTATACGAGGAAGGGGAAAGGCATCTTTTCTGGTTTTAGCATTCAATTGCCTATAATCAACACACATGCGCAAAGTCCCATCCTTCTTTTTAACCAGCACAATAGGACTAGCATATGGGCTGCTGCTTTCCTTAATTATTTGTGCCTCTAGCAATTTGTGAATATGTTCTTTAGCTGCCTCATACTCAGAAGGAGGTATGCGTCTGTAACGCTGTTTAACTGGTGTGTCATCCAAAAGAGGGATATCATGGGTGACTAAATTAGTACACCCCAAATCACCATCATGTGCAGAAAAGACTGAGCTATAATCCTTAAGTAAAGCTCTTACCCGACCCTGTTCCTCAGTTGACAGTCCAGTCACATCCAATGCATCTATTTGCTCATGGACTGAAGGAGCAACAATTTTCTCTCCCATAGAGGCAATTTCTGACGATACTGCTTGGACACCTGCAGGTAAGCTGACAACATGAACAGAACTCAATGTACCAATACAGGTACGAGGGTGTAAAACCACATCTGTAATTCCCACATTCACAATGGGGATATAAGCAGTTCCCCTTGTGACCTGGACCAAAGAAGGTGAAATAAGGAGCCCAGCAGGAAGGCTGGAATCCAAAGACTCAAACAAAACAGCTTTACCTGAATAGCTCTCTGAACAAGTGGCTGGTATAGTTTTCAGTGTGCCCCCAGGAATATGGTGAGCCTTCTTACCACACACTTTTACTTTACCGTCATCTGGAGATTGAGTGGTGGCATGATGGCATCTATGGAGAGCCTGTTTAATGAACTCTGGAGCTCTGGAAACAGCAGGTGAGTTAAACAAAGTTGAACCATGATGCTTAAAAAGCTCACCATAACAGCGACTAATCACATTCATCCCCAAAACACCGGGAGCCTGTGATGATACGCCCCAAGGAGGATCTTTGACCACCAATACCCCACACTGAGGAACCATCTTACCACAAAGTTCAATATCCAGCTCTAAATAGCCTATGTAGGGAATAGCAAGGCCATTGGCAGCTCTAAGCTGAAGCCAATGACAAGACTGCAATTTCTCCCGACCCCACAACTCAAAATATTGAGTAAAAAAACTCTCGGTAACTGTAGACACCATAGAGCCAGTGTCTACCAAACAAGGAACTTTGACTCCACCCATGCTCACAGCCATGTGTGGACACGATGACACCAGATTAGAACCTTCCTGAAAAACCCCACCCCTAGAGCCGATAACTACCCCACCCGAATCGTGGCTCAGCGACTCGGTGGGAAAGAGTTTTCCGCCACCTGAGGTGATTTCTCGGAGGCCCGTACCGGAACCCGAACCCCATCACAATCCCTAGCAAAATGGCCAGCCTTCTGGCAGCGCCTACAGATAATAGAGTCTCGAGAACGGCCCTGCTGGCTGGGTTTTTGCAAGCGAGCTATACTCTGGGAAAGTTGATCAAGCTGTGACTGCTGCTGCTGCAACATGCTCCTCAGATCACTCAGTTCAGAGGTGTTGTGTGAACTAATCGCCCCTTGAGGGCAGCTCTGCACGCCATACTGCGAACCAAATGCTAAAGGTACAGAAGATTTTAAACTGAGTACACTACTTGGTCGCACCTCACGCTCCCAGCGAAGTGCCTCTGCCCTGACCTCAAGCAAGGTGGCTGTTGGCTTCCTGCGCACAAACTGCTTTAACTCGCGACGAAGAGCCCCATCACTCACATGCTCGACAAATTGATCACGCAGCAATGACTCTGCATTTTGAAAATCTCTAGGAGCACGGGATTTTACAGCCTCCATAAGACTCATTAGAGCCAGCGAAAACTCCTGTAGCGTTTCACCATCCCGCTGCCGGCGAGAGAAAAATGCCTCCTGCAGTGCCACATAGGATTCGTAACACCCATACAATTCTTTTAAAATATCCATAATTTTAGCGGGATCTTCACGTTCTGCGGTAGGTCGAAACTTTATTTCATCGCGTGCCTCTCCCTCCAAGTGATCAAATAAAAAGAAGGCCTGATCAGCTGGGGACAAATGACGTACCCTCATGCAGGCCTGTACTTCCTCAAGCCACTCGGTTAACCCAATGCCTCCCTTCCCTCTGAACAGGGGACATTTTCTATCACGTGGCACAAAAACAAACCTCTCCGTTATAGAAGGGCTTCCCTCCAAATGTGACCCAGCTACAGATTGTGCAGTACTAGGTCCAGGCCTGGCTGCCTCCTGTTCCTGGCGCAACTTCTCATTTTCAGCTCTCAACTGAACAATTAAGCTTTTCAGGTCCTGCATTTCTGCCTCCATAACTGAATCCTGGCACGTAGAGGGGTGATACAATGATGCCAACCTCCAAAACACAGGAGAGAGAAAAAAAACAAGTTAAAAGTTAAGTTAAAACACCACCACTTAACCAGCTGCTGCTTTGCCAAACAATCAATAAAACAGATACTAAAAAAAAAATTAAATAAAACACTCGAAACAGTCTCCGCTTAAATTTGCAAAAACATCCTGTCAACAACGCCAAAATGTGGCATTTCGGTGTTTGGACTGTACACTCTCGAGTGTTGCCAACAACGCCACCTGGGATTTTCACCCAGGAATTGATAAAGGGGCGCAGGTCCGGTTTTGCAATAAGCGAGAGACAAGTTTCAAGACAATAATAATTTATTACAAAGAATCAAAGTACCTGTATCTGAACAAAAGAAACTTCACAAAATAAATCCAACCAGGCTTACCGGCGGGTACGGTCGGGTCCTGGATAGTAGGCTCCAAGACAAAAAAAATCAAAACAAACACCCGTGAAATCACTCACTCTCTATTATTCCCTCCACCTATTGATGCGCATCACTTCAATCACACCAAAAAGGGACGCCGCGTCCAGACCCGAGCGCACCACCGGCAGTCTAAAGAAAATAAAAAGGAAAAAGTCAATCATTAAAATACAGGCAAATAAAGATAAGATTATGTAAATAAAACCATAAAAAGTCCTTGTGCTTGATAAGCACAACAAGATGAGCAATCTGGTCCAATTCGATCCGAAATCAGTGCGATCAACCTCTCCTTGTCCTAAGTTCAGAAGAGGGGTAGGGGCGTGTCCCACACGCCGATCTTGGCCGCTAAATAAGCGGTAGTTCAGTCCAAGCAAAGCAGCAGCATTAAGTGGGATGATCCGTGGAGATTCCTAAACAACCATAATAGTTTAAAACAAAGGAATAAATCACAAAATTTGTCACCGAGTCCACATACCGATCAGGACGAACTCTCCTCACTTGTACCCCAAATGGGAACGCTCAGATGTCGGCTCTTATTGTAGGAACCACCTCACCCACGATGAAACGTGGAGGTACATATGCCCGTACGTTTCTGCTGATAAAAGGCTCTATAACTACAATGTACAAGCAGTTATAAATACGCAGCCAGCCAACCTCACCTGTACTCTACGCACAGACGGCTCAACACGGAAGCGCGGTGCGCGACGTGTCCACAGCAAACAACGAGTCTCAGACTGGAGCTCACCTCTGTTTTTATACTGAGCGCCCTCTGGCGCTATTGGCCCGCTTACAATCACCCCGCCAGCAGGTGCAGCCTATACCTCTTCCTGCCACAATAGGTATGTTTAACTCGGCTAGTAGCAAACTGTTAGCTGGTAATGCTAGTGGACATTGGGGCCTCATTAAACTGACTTTTTTGTCATATTTTGTGTAGTGAGCAGACCCGAAAACATAAACATTAACATCCCACCAGTGTTTAAAACTCTCATGGAACAAAAGTTTGTCATAACCTCAAAACACAACCCAAAACACATTAACATCAGGCTCATAGAGCTCTAGCAGGTAGCTTGGCCTGTTAGCTCCAGGTTTTAGCTTTAAAACACAGTAAAACACAATGACAAATAAACAGTATCCAATTAGTTTCATCAAAACTACCATGCCTGTCCAAATTCTCAGTTATCCTGGTCATCACAACAGCAAACAGGCTTAAATTGGAGGCAACAAGACTTTTGCTCAGTTCTTTCTGAAAACGTTTTCGACACCTATCCAGGAGTCTTTGTCAATTCTGGTGGCTATGACTTGAGTAACCAGCAGTTGGAGCGCAGCTGTTTTTAAGGACATGGAGGCCCATCCTCCTAGGCGCATTCTAATTCAGATGTAAATCAATGACTGACCCGTCACTGTCTTGGGTTGTTAGAAGCTATTGCTTGGTGTGAGTGGAGTACTTGGTTACCTGAATCATGATGAGACAGCTTGTGTTCCAAAGAGATTATATAAGATGTCTCACATGTGGAGTTGCCCACAGCAATTGGGAGAGGCAGTGATCAAGAAACAGTCAACTAGCCAAAATCATAACAGTCATTGAGACACAATCAGCCAGCCAGAATCATAACACCCTGTGCGCTCACAGATTATTGGTGGCCCCTGAGGTAGTCCAGTATCCACTGGGAAATGATGGGGATCCACCCCTGACAGCTCCAGATTGTCTCTTATATTTAACAGTTAAAATAATAAAATGCTTCTGGCTGACAGCAACATAATGCAAATATAGATAGCAATGGATCTGAAATGGTGTAAAAATATATTTCTGAACTTTCTAAGTAAAAAAAGGTTAATTTGTTTTGTTGTGGTATGGTCCATGGCCTGTTCACAAAAGGAATGCTGTCGTATACGACCTCACAGAGTATGTTGTACATTTTTACGTGTATCTTTTGATCCATAAAAGGTATCAACTTACTTTTATTGCATCCGAATCATGAGATCTTAGCCTTTCCGCTGCTACCATCGACATGGTTGTTTGCTCTCCCTAACCTGTGTGAAAATCAGTGTCAAATGGTAGCATGCGTCTTGGTAATGCAACGCATGGTTCTCCAATCAGAGCACAGAATGTGTATCCCAAAGAGTATAACGCGACAAGATACTATCTTGCTTTGCCCGGACACGCTAGCATTAATTTGTAAGAACTTATAAAAGTCTATAAATGAGATCAAATCAGCAAAACAACGGCCCTTTACGAGGATTTATTGTACGTAATTGCACAGATTGTGATACATTTACTGGATAGCTTTACTTGACTTAACAAAAGTATTTGCTGAACCGGAAATGATATCACAGCTCCTGGTGTCAACTACTACAAAGGCATCCATAAGCAGAAGAAAGACGCAACACTCCTAGAGAGATGAGGAGCTGGATTACCTTGGGCCTCTGGATCCAGTTGAAGAGTAAGTAAGCTAATTGTTATATACAATAAATAACCAAGTAAAATATATAAATTCACAGTAAATCTGGATAACACAGTGATGCATTATGCTCTTGTGTTTTTTTAATCTAAAGTTTGGTTTTCCCTCTGACAGAGTTTATCCAAGCATTGTGCACATAAACAGAATGTTATGTGCATAGGCCATGTAAAACTCAAATTTCTAGTATGGTAGTAGTTTTTTTAGGTTTTACTGTGAATTTCTCTGTTGCTTTGTTTTTCACACATTTGGCCTAAAATAGAAATGGTGCCTATAATATTATCACCTATTAAGTTCCTTCAGGTCTTGATTATTATTCCGTAAGTTTTTCGGCATCTAACTACTCCTGCATACTTCAACCGATTTAAACAATTTTCGTATCAAAACGTTCAGCTCGTTCACGACATTACTGCTATGTCTTTTGGTAATTATAACTTTAATAATATTTAAAATATTTAACTTTTTGTGAGTTTTTTGCTCTCATTGAAATTGAATGGAGAATCCTTCAAATTCTTCAAATTTTTCAGCTTTTTGACAGCTTACTGCTTTCAGCTAGAAACGCCATTCAACTTTTAAAATGTTCAAATAACCTTCAGCTATCTTCAGCTACTTGAACTTTTTCATATCTTTCACCATTTTCATATAGTACCTCCTTAAAATAATTTTGCATTTTCATAAAATTCAGAAAAATGAATGCGTTGCTATGGTTGCTAGGGAGTTCATTTAGAGTGGCCACTCTGGCGTTCTTATAGATTTTCCTTCTCTGAACAACTTCTTCTCACTCGCTCAATTTTCACTCTATTCACATAAATTATACATCAAAACGTAGGAATTTTTGTCTGGATTCTGGAAATGTAACCATCATTGGTGTGGGATTTATAGATGTTTCGCAAATCACCCCAGAGCACCACGAAGCCTAAAAGCTCTCCATTGATTTTCTATGGAGGTGTGGTGAAAAATCACACCTGACATTCCCAAGCGACACATGTTTTCACATCATCGCTACTCCTAAACCGTTTGATGTACAGGCATGAGACTTTCACACATTCATGTCCAGACTCTTCTGGCACTCACAAAAAAGGAATTTTCTTGATAACTGATACGGTTTTGCCGCAGGAACAATTTGTTCGGGAGTAGCGAATGTGCAAAATCCTGAAAACGCTTTGGACCTGCATCCTTCTAAATTATGCACTTTTTTACATCGTTGCCATGCCTACACCGATTTTTGTACAAACATAAAAATAAGCAAAATCGTCCTCAAAAGCCTGCAGATACTCACGCTGAAAGAATTATTTTGATATCTCTTATACTTTTTCAGCTAGAGCGATTTGTTCGGGAGCCTTTTTAGAGCATTTTTGCATTTTCGTCAATATTCCCCTTTATATCATGATTTTTTGCACCTACAATAAAATATTTCAAGCAAAAACCGATAGTTTATCTTGTTCCCCTCTCCGTTCCGAAATAAACACAGAAAAAAGTACGTCTCTAGCCCTTACGGTTGACAAAAAATCCAGAGTTGTTCGAGGCAAAGCAATGCCATTTTATTCCAATTAGAGGTCTTCTGACCATAAGTCTGTGCCTGCAGTAGAGAGACACCAGCAGGCGTGAGTGAGTTTCCATGACAACAGAACTCTGCTGGGCAGAGGTTACTACAGGTCAGGGTCATGCTCCTTTTGCTTAGAATGGCACCTTTTGACGCCCACTGCAGGGGCTGTGATGAACGTAGGAATCTGAAATTCGCAGAGTCATTTCCTCTTAATATTTTAAAATTTTCCAGCAATTATCAGGCATGTGGCATTTTTCTGTCAATTTTTGGATTGGATTTCACATAGTTTTCCTATCGGGCCTTGGACTCCAACAGGACCTGGCAGGATAC
>JAZIBN010000104.1:0-28805 GCA_037039145.1 Fundulus diaphanus
TCTGACACCTAATTCAGTCATTTTGGCTGCTCTAATGCAATTGGGTTGTCAAAAAAGGTAATGGTTATAATTCACTTCTCAAACCTCAGAAAGGCAGAAATTGGAAGCCAAATAGGCTGCAAATGAACATTCTATGAGCCCGGTCATTAGAAACAGCAGAACACTGTTTAAACCCAGTGAAATTCATAATTTAACATGTTTAAGACAATTTGTGTGCTAAAACAGAAGGGAGCTATCCAAAAACTAGGGTGTTTGGAAACACAGCTAAAACCTTGTGGGGAGACCTTATTTGGTCTTTCTGACACCTAAATAAGTCATTTTGGCGGCTCTAATGCAAGTGGGTTGTCAACAAATGTAATGGTTATAATTCACTTCTAAAACCTCAGAAAGGCAGAAATTGGAAGCCAAATAGGCTGCAAATGAACATTCTATGAGCCCGGTCATTAGAAACAGCAGAACACTGTTTAAACTCAGTGAAATCCAAATTTAACATGTTTAAGACACTTTGTGCGCTAAAACAGAAGGGAGCTGTCCAAAAACTAGGGTGTTTGGAAACAAAGCTAAAACCTTGTGGGGAGACCTTATTTGGTCCTTCTGACACCTAATTCAGTCATTTTGGCTGCTCTAATGCAATTGGGTTGTCAAAAAAGGTAATGGTTATAATTCACTTCTCAAACCTCAGAAAGGCAGAAATTGGAAGCCAAATAGGCTGCAAATGAACATTCTATGAGCCCGGTCATTAGAAACAGCAGAACACTGTTTAAACCCAGTGAAATTCATAATTTAACATGTTTAAGACAATTTGTGTGCTAAAACAGAAGGGAGCTATCCAAAAACTAGGGTGTTTGGAAACATAGCTAAAACCTTGTGGGGAGACCTTATTTGGTCTTTCTGACACCTAAATAAGTCATTTTGGCGGCTCTAATGCAAGTGGGTTGTCAACAAATGTAATGGTTATAATTCACTTCTAAAACCTCAGAAAGGCAGAAATTGGAAGCCAAATAGGCTGCAAATGAACATTCTATGAGCCCGGTCATTAGAAACAGCAGAACACTGTTTAAACTCAGTGAAATCCAAATTTAACATGTTTAAGACACTTTGTGCGCTAAAACAGAAGGGAGCTGTCCAAAAACTAGGGTGTTTGGAAACAAAGCTAAAACCTTGTGGGGAGACCTTATTTGGTCCTTCTGACACCTAATTCAGTCATTTTGGCTGCTCTAATGCAATTGGGTTGTCAAAAAAGGTAATGGTTATAATTCACTTCTCAAACCTCAGAAAGGCAGAAATTGGAAGCCAAATAGGCTGCAAATGAACATTCTATGAGCCCGGTCATTAGAAACAGCAGAACACTGTTTAAACCCAGTGAAATTCATAATTTAACATGTTTAAGACAATTTGTGTGCTAAAACAGAAGGGAGCTATCCAAAAACTAGGGTGTTTGGAAACACAGCTAAAACCTTGTGGGGAGACCTTATTTGGTCTTTCTGACACCTAAATAAGTCATTTTGGCGGCTCTAATGCAAGTGGGTTGTCAACAAATGTAATGGTTATAATTCACTTCTAAAACCTCAGAAAGGCAGAAATTGGAAGCCAAATAGGCTGCAAATGAACATTCTATGAGCCCGGTCATTAGAAACAGCAGAACACTGTTTAAACTCAGTGAAATCCAAATTTAACATGTTTAAGACACTTTGTGCGCTAAAACAGAAGGGAGCTGTCCAAAAACTAGGGTGTTTGGAAACAAAGCTAAAACCTTGTGGGGAGACCTTATTTGGTCCTTCTGACACCTAATTCAGTCATTTTGGCTGCTCTAATGCAATTGGGTTGTCAAAAAAGGTAATGGTTATAATTCACTTCTCAAACCTCAGAAAGGCAGAAATTGGAAGCCAAATAGGCTGCAAATGAACATTCTATGAGCCCGGTCATTAGAAACAGCAGAACACTGTTTAAACCCAGTGAAATTCATAATTTAACATGTTTAAGACAATTTGTGTGCTAAAACAGAAGGGAGCTATCCAAAAACTAGGGTGTTTGGAAACATAGCTAAAACCTTGTGGGGAGACCTTATTTGGTCTTTCTGACACCTAAATAAGTCATTTTGGCCGCTCTAATGCAAGTGGGTTGTCAAAAAAATGTAATGGTTATTATTAACTTCTCAAACCTCAGAAAAGCAGAAATTGGAAGCCAAACAGGCTGCAAATGAACATTCTATGAGCCCGGTCATTAGAAACAGAAGAACACTGTTTAAACCCAGTGAAATTCAAATTTAACATGTTTCAGACACTTTGTGCGCTAAAACAGAAGGGAGCTGTCCAAAAACTAGGGTGTTTGGGAACACTGCTAAAACCTTGTGGGGAGACCTTATTTGGTCCTTCTGACACCTAAATAAGTCATTTTGGCTGCTCTAATGCAAGTGGGTTGTCAAAAAAATGTAATGGTTATTATTAACTTCTCAAACCTCAGAAAGGCAGAAATTGGAAGCCAAATATGCTGCATTAGAAACAGCAGAACACTGTTTAAACCCAGTGAAATTCAAATTTAACATGTTTCAGACAATTTGTGCGCTAAAACAGAAGGGAGCTGTCCAAAAACTAGAGTGTTTGGAAACACTGCTAAAACCTTGTGGGGAGACCTTATTTGGTCTTTCTGACACCTAAATAAGTCATTTTGGCGGCTCTAATGCAAGTGGGTTGTCAACAAATGTAATGGTTATAATTCACTTCTAAAACCTCAGAAAGGCAGAAATTGGAAGCCAAATAGGCTGCAAATGAACATTCTATGAGCCCGGTCATTAGAAACAGCAGAACACTGTTTAAACTCAGTGAAATCCAAATTTAACATGTTTAAGACACTTTGTGCGCTAAAACAGAAGGGAGCTGTCCAAAAACTAGGGTGTTTGGAAACAAAGCTAAAACCTTGTGGGGAGACCTTATTTGGTCCTTCTGACACCTAATTCAGTCATTTTGGCTGCTCTAATGCAATTGGGTTGTCAAAAAAGGTAATGGTTATAATTCACTTCTCAAACCTCAGAAAGGCAGAAATTGGAAGCCAAATAGGCTGCAAATGAACATTCTATGAGCCCGGTCATTAGAAACAGCAGAACACTGTTTAAACCCAGTGAAATTCATAATTTAACATGTTTAAGACAATTTGTGTGCTAAAACAGAAGGGAGCTATCCAAAAACTAGGGTGTTTGGAAACATAGCTAAAACCTTGTGGGGAGACCTTATTTGGTCTTTCTGACACCTAAATAAGTCATTTTGGCCGCTCTAATGCAAGTGGGTTGTCAAAAAAATGTAATGGTTATTATTAACTTCTCAAACCTCAGAAAAGCAGAAATTGGAAGCCAAACAGGCTGCAAATGAACATTCTATGAGCCCGGTCATTAGAAACAGAAGAACACTGTTTAAACCCAGTGAAATTCAAATTTAACATGTTTCAGACACTTTGTGCGCTAAAACAGAAGGGAGCTGTCCAAAAACTAGGGTGTTTGGGAACACTGCTAAAACCTTGTGGGGAGACCTTATTTGGTCCTTCTGACACCTAAATAAGTCATTTTGGCTGCTCTAATGCAAGTGGGTTGTCAAAAAAATGTAATGGTTATTATTAACTTCTCAAACCTCAGAAAGGCAGAAATTGGAAGCCAAATATGCTGCATTAGAAACAGCAGAACACTGTTTAAACCCAGTGAAATTCAAATTTAACATGTTTCAGACAATTTGTGCGCTAAAACAGAAGGGAGCTGTCCAAAAACTAGAGTGTTTGGAAACACTGCTAAAACCTTGTGGGGAGACCTTATTTGGTCTTTCTGACACCTAAATAAGTCATTTTGGCGGCTCTAATGCAAGTGGGTTGTCAACAAATGTAATGGTTATAATTCACTTCTAAAACCTCAGAAAGGCAGAAATTGGAAGCCAAATAGGCTGCAAATGAACATTCTATGAGCCCGGTCATTAGAAACAGCAGAACACTGTTTAAACTCAGTGAAATCCAAATTTAACATGTTTAAGACACTTTGTGCGCTAAAACAGAAGGGAGCTGTCCAAAAACTAGGGTGTTTGGAAACAAAGCTAAAACCTTGTGGGGAGACCTTATTTGGTCCTTCTGACACCTAATTCAGTCATTTTGGCTGCTCTAATGCAATTGGGTTGTCAAAAAAGGTAATGGTTATAATTCACTTCTCAAACCTCAGAAAGGCAGAAATTGGAAGCCAAATAGGCTGCAAATGAACATTCTATGAGCCCGGTCATTAGAAACAGCAGAACACTGTTTAAACCCAGTGAAATTCATAATTTAACATGTTTAAGACAATTTGTGTGCTAAAACAGAAGGGAGCTATCCAAAAACTAGGGTGTTTGGAAACACAGCTAAAACCTTGTGGGGAGACCTTATTTGGTCTTTCTGACACCTAAATAAGTCATTTTGGCGGCTCTAATGCAAGTGGGTTGTCAACAAATGTAATGGTTATAATTCACTTCTAAAACCTCAGAAAGGCAGAAATTGGAAGCCAAATAGGCTGCAAATGAACATTCTATGAGCCCGGTCATTAGAAACAGCAGAACACTGTTTAAACTCAGTGAAATCCAAATTTAACATGTTTAAGACACTTTGTGCGCTAAAACAGAAGGGAGCTGTCCAAAAACTAGGGTGTTTGGAAACAAAGCTAAAACCTTGTGGGGAGACCTTATTTGGTCCTTCTGACACCTAATTCAGTCATTTTGGCTGCTCTAATGCAATTGGGTTGTCAAAAAAGGTAATGGTTATAATTCACTTCTCAAACCTCAGAAAGGCAGAAATTGGAAGCCAAATAGGCTGCAAATGAACATTCTATGAGCCCGGTCATTAGAAACAGCAGAACACTGTTTAAACCCAGTGAAATTCATAATTTAACATGTTTAAGACAATTTGTGTGCTAAAACAGAAGGGAGCTATCCAAAAACTAGGGTGTTTGGAAACATAGCTAAAACCTTGTGGGGAGACCTTATTTGGTCTTTCTGACACCTAAATAAGTCATTTTGGCCGCTCTAATGCAAGTGGGTTGTCAAAAAAATGTAATGGTTATTATTAACTTCTCAAACCTCAGAAAAGCAGAAATTGGAAGCCAAACAGGCTGCAAATGAACATTCTATGAGCCCGGTCATTAGAAACAGAAGAACACTGTTTAAACCCAGTGAAATTCAAATTTAACATGTTTCAGACACTTTGTGCGCTAAAACAGAAGGGAGCTGTCCAAAAACTAGGGTGTTTGGGAACACTGCTAAAACCTTGTGGGGAGACCTTATTTGGTCCTTCTGACACCTAAATAAGTCATTTTGGCTGCTCTAATGCAAGTGGGTTGTCAAAAAAATGTAATGGTTATTATTAACTTCTCAAACCTCAGAAAGGCAGAAATTGGAAGCCAAATATGCTGCATTAGAAACAGCAGAACACTGTTTAAACCCAGTGAAATTCAAATTTAACATGTTTCAGACAATTTGTGCGCTAAAACAGAAGGGAGCTGTCCAAAAAACTAGAGTGTTTGGAAACACTGCTAAAACCTTGTGGGGAGACCTTATTTGGTCTTTCTGACACCTAAATAAGTCATTTTGGCGGCTCTAATGCAAGTGGGTTGTCAACAAATGTAATGGTTATAATTCACTTCTAAAACCTCAGAAAGGCAGAAATTGGAAGCCAAATAGGCTGCAAATGAACATTCTATGAGCCCGGTCATTAGAAACAGCAGAACACTGTTTAAACTCAGTGAAATCCAAATTTAACATGTTTAAGACACTTTGTGCGCTAAAACAGAAGGGAGCTGTCCAAAAACTAGGGTGTTTGGAAACAAAGCTAAAACCTTGTGGGGAGACCTTATTTGGTCCTTCTGACACCTAATTCAGTCATTTTGGCTGCTCTAATGCAATTGGGTTGTCAAAAAAGGTAATGGTTATAATTCACTTCTCAAACCTCAGAAAGGCAGAAATTGGAAGCCAAATAGGCTGCAAATGAACATTCTATGAGCCCGGTCATTAGAAACAGCAGAACACTGTTTAAACCCAGTGAAATTCATAATTTAACATGTTTAAGACAATTTGTGTGCTAAAACAGAAGGGAGCTATCCAAAAACTAGGGTGTTTGGAAACACAGCTAAAACCTTGTGGGGAGACCTTATTTGGTCTTTCTGACACCTAAATAAGTCATTTTGGCCGCTCTAATGCAAGTGGGTTGTCAAAAAAATGTAATGGTTATTATTAACTTCTCAAACCTCAGAAAAGCAGAAATTGGAAGCCAAACAGGCTGCAAATGAACATTCTATGAGCCCGGTCATTAGAAACAGCAGAACACTGTTTAAACTCAGTGAAATCCAAATTTAACATGTTTAAGACACTTTGTGCGCTAAAACAGAAGGGAGCTGTCCAAAAACTAGGGTGTTTGGAAACAAAGCTAAAACCTTGTGGGGAGACCTTATTTGGTCCTTCTGACACCTAAATAAGTCATTTTGGCTGCTCTAATGCAAGTGGGTTGTCAAAAAAATGTAATGGTTATTATTAACTTCTCAAACCTCAGAAAGGCAGAAATTGGAAGCCAAATAGGCTGCATTAGAAACAGCAGAACACTGTTTAAACCCAGTGAAATTCAAATTTAACATGTTTCAGACAATTTGTGCGCTAAAACAGAAGGGAGCTGTCCAAAAACTACAGTGTTTGGAAACACTGCTAAAACCTTGTGGGGAGACCTTATTTGGTCTTTCTGACACCTAAATAAGTCATTTTGGCGGCTCTAATGCAAGTGGGTTGTCAACAAATGTAATGGTTATAATTCACTTCTAAAACCTCAGAAAGGCAGAAATTGGAAGCCAAATAGGCTGCAAATGAACATTCTATGAGCCCGGTCATTAGAAACAGCAGAACACTGTTTAAACTCAGTGAAATCCAAATTTAACATGTTTAAGACACTTTGTGCGCTAAAACAGAAGGGAGCTGTCCAAAAACTAGGGTGTTTGGAAACAAAGCTAAAACCTTGTGGGGAGACCTTATTTGGTCCTTCTGACACCTAATTCAGTCATTTTGGCTGCTCTAATGCAATTGGGTTGTCAAAAAAGGTAATGGTTATAATTCACTTCTCAAACCTCAGAAAGGCAGAAATTGGAAGCCAAATAGGCTGCAAATGAACATTCTATGAGCCCGGTCATTAGAAACAGCAGAACACTGTTTAAACCCAGTGAAATTCATAATTTAACATGTTTAAGACAATTTGTGTGCTAAAACAGAAGGGAGCTATCCAAAAACTAGGGTGTTTGGAAACACAGCTAAAACCTTGTGGGGAGACCTTATTTGGTCTTTCTGACACCTAAATAAGTCATTTTGGCCGCTCTAATGCAAGTGGGTTGTCAAAAAAATGTAATGGTTATTATTAACTTCTCAAACCTCAGAAAAGCAGAAATTGGAAGCCAAACAGGCTGCAAATGAGCATTCTATGAGCCCGGTCATTAGAAACAGCAGAACACTGTTTAAACCCAGTGAAATTCAAATTTAACATGTTTCAGACACTTTGTGCGCTAAAACAGAAGTGAGCTGTCCAAAAACTAGGGTGTTTGGGAACACTGCTAAAACCTTGTGGGGAGACCTTATTTGGTCCTTCTGACACCTAAATAAGTCATTTTGGCTGCTCTAATGCAAGTGGGTTGTCAAAAAAATGTAATGGTTATTATTAACTTCTCAAACCTCAGAAAGGCAGAAATTGGAAGCCAAATAGGCTGCATTAGAAACAGCAGAACACTGTTTAAACCCAGTGAAATTCAAATTTAACATGTTTCAGACAATTTGTGCGCTAAAACAGAAGGGAGCTGTCCAAAAACTAGAGTGTTTGGAAACACTGCTAAAACCTTGTGGGGAGACCTTATTTGGTCTTTCTGACACCTAAATAAGTCATTTTGGCGGCTCTAATGCAAGTGGGTTGTCAACAAATGTAATGGTTATAATTCACTTCTAAAACCTCAGAAAGGCAGAAATTGGAAGCCAAATAGGCTGCAAATGAACATTCTATGAGCCCGGTCATTAGAAACAGCAGAACACTGTTTAAACTCAGTGAAATCCAAATTTAACATGTTTAAGACACTTTGTGCGCTAAAACAGAAGGGAGCTGTCCAAAAACTAGGGTGTTTGGAAACAAAGCTAAAACCTTGTGGGGAGACCTTATTTGGTCCTTCTGACACCTAATTCAGTCATTTTGGCTGCTCTAATGCAATTGGGTTGTCAAAAAAGGTAATGGTTATAATTCACTTCTCAAACCTCAGAAAGGCAGAAATTGGAAGCCAAATAGGCTGCAAATGAACATTCTATGAGCCCGGTCATTAGAAACAGCAGAACACTGTTTAAACCCAGTGAAATTCATAATTTAACATGTTTAAGACAATTTGTGTGCTAAAACAGAAGGGAGCTATCCAAAAACTAGGGTGTTTGGAAACATAGCTAAAACCTTGTGGGGAGACCTTATTTGGTCTTTCTGACACCTAAATAAGTCATTTTGGCCGCTCTAATGCAAGTGGGTTGTCAAAAAAATGTAATGGTTATTATTAACTTCTCAAACCTCAGAAAAGCAGAAATTGGAAGCCAAACAGGCTGCAAATGAACATTCTATGAGCCCGGTCATTAGAAACAGAAGAACACTGTTTAAACCCAGTGAAATTCAAATTTAACATGTTTCAGACACTTTGTGCGCTAAAACAGAAGGGAGCTGTCCAAAAACTAGGGTGTTTGGGAACACTGCTAAAACCTTGTGGGGAGACCTTATTTGGTCCTTCTGACACCTAAATAAGTCATTTTGGCTGCTCTAATGCAAGTGGGTTGTCAAAAAAATGTAATGGTTATTATTAACTTCTCAAACCTCAGAAAGGCAGAAATTGGAAGCCAAATATGCTGCATTAGAAACAGCAGAACACTGTTTAAACCCAGTGAAATTCAAATTTAACATGTTTCAGACAATTTGTGCGCTAAAACAGAAGGGAGCTGTCCAAAAACTAGAGTGTTTGGAAACACTGCTAAAACCTTGTGGGGAGACCTTATTTGGTCTTTCTGACACCTAAATAAGTCATTTTGGCGGCTCTAATGCAAGTGGGTTGTCAACAAATGTAATGGTTATAATTCACTTCTAAAACCTCAGAAAGGCAGAAATTGGAAGCCAAATAGGCTGCAAATGAACATTCTATGAGCCCGGTCATTAGAAACAGCAGAACACTGTTTAAACTCAGTGAAATCCAAATTTAACATGTTTAAGACACTTTGTGCGCTAAAACAGAAGGGAGCTGTCCAAAAACTAGGGTGTTTGGAAACAAAGCTAAAACCTTGTGGGGAGACCTTATTTGGTCCTTCTGACACCTAATTCAGTCATTTTGGCTGCTCTAATGCAATTGGGTTGTCAAAAAAGGTAATGGTTATAATTCACTTCTCAAACCTCAGAAAGGCAGAAATTGGAAGCCAAATAGGCTGCAAATGAACATTCTATGAGCCCGGTCATTAGAAACAGCAGAACACTGTTTAAACCCAGTGAAATTCATAATTTAACATGTTTAAGACAATTTGTGTGCTAAAACAGAAGGGAGCTATCCAAAAACTAGGGTGTTTGGAAACACAGCTAAAACCTTGTGGGGAGACCTTATTTGGTCTTTCTGACACCTAAATAAGTCATTTTGGCCGCTCTAATGCAAGTGGGTTGTCAAAAAAATGTAATGGTTATTATTAACTTCTCAAACCTCAGAAAAGCAGAAATTGGAAGCCAAACAGGCTGTAAATGAACATTCTATGAGCCCGGTCATTAGAAACAGCAGAACACTGTTTAAACTCAGTGAAATCCAAATTTAACATGTTTAAGACACTTTGTGCGCTAAAACAGAAGGGAGCTGTCCAAAAACTAGGGTGTTTGGAAACAAAGCTAAAACCTTGTGGGGAGACCTTATTTGGTCCTTCTGACACCTAAATAAGTCATTTTGGCTGCTCTAATGCAAGTGGGTTGTCAAAAAAATGTAATGGTTATTATTAACTTCTCAAACCTCAGAAAGGCAGAAATTGGAAGCCAAATAGGCTGCATTAGAAACAGCAGAACACTGTTTAAACCCAGTGAAATTCAAATTTAACATGTTTCAGACAATTTGTGCGCTAAAACAGAAGGGAGCTGTCCAAAAACTACAGTGTTTGGAAACACTGCTAAAACCTTGTGGGGAGACCTTATTTGGTCTTTCTGACACCTAAATAAGTCATTTTGGCGGCTCTAATGCAAGTGGGTTGTCAACAAATGTAATGGTTATAATTCACTTCTCAAACCTCAGAAAGGCAGAAATTGGAAGCCAAATAGGCTGCAAATGAACATTCTATGAGCCCGGTCATTAGAAACAGCAGAACACTGTTTAAACTCAGTGAAATCCAAATTTAACATGTTTAAGACACTTTGTGCGCTAAAACAGAAGGGAGCTGTCCAAAAACTAGGGTGTTTGGAAACAAAGCTAAAACCTTGTGGGGAGACCTTATTTGGTCCTTCTGACACCTAATTCAGTCATTTTGGCTGCTCTAATGCAATTGGGTTGTCAAAAAAGGTAATGGTTATAATTCACTTCTCAAACCTCAGAAAGGCAGAAATTGGAAGCCAAATAGGCTGCAAATGAACATTCTATGAGCCCGGTCATTAGAAACAGCAGAACACTGTTTAAACCCAGTGAAATTCATAATTTAACATGTTTAAGACAATTTGTGTGCTAAAACAGAAGGGAGCTATCCAAAAACTAGGGTGTTTGGAAACACAGCTAAAACCTTGTGGGGAGACCTTATTTGGTCTTTCTGACACCTAAATAAGTCATTTTGGCCGCTCTAATGCAAGTGGGTTGTCAAAAAAATGTAATGGTTATTATTAACTTCTCAAACCTCAGAAAAGCAGAAATTGGAAGCCAAACAGGCTGCAAATGAGCATTCTATGAGCCCGGTCATTAGAAACAGCAGAACACTGTTTAAACCCAGTGAAATTCAAATTTAACATGTTTCAGACACTTTGTGCGCTAAAACAGAAGTGAGCTGTCCAAAAACTAGGGTGTTTGGGAACACTGCTAAAACCTTGTGGGGAGACCTTATTTGGTCCTTCTGACACCTAAATAAGTCATTTTGGCTGCTCTAATGCAAGTGGGTTGTCAAAAAAATGTAATGGTTATTATTAACTTCTCAAACCTCAGAAAGGCAGAAATTGGAAGCCAAATAGGCTGCATTAGAAACAGCAGAACACTGTTTAAACCCAGTGAAATTCAAATTTAACATGTTTCAGACAATTTGTGCGCTAAAACAGAAGGGAGCTGTCCAAAAACTAGAGTGTTTGGAAACACTGCTAAAACCTTGTGGGGAGACCTTATTTGGTCTTTCTGACACCTAAATAAGTCATTTTGGCGGCTCTAATGCAAGTGGGTTGTCAACAAATGTAATGGTTATAATTCACTTCTAAAACCTCAGAAAGGCAGAAATTGGAAGCCAAATAGGCTGCAAATGAACATTCTATGAGCCCGGTCATTAGAAACAGCAGAACACTGTTTAAACTCAGTGAAATCCAAATTTAACATGTTTAAGACACTTTGTGCGCTAAAACAGAAGGGAGCTGTCCAAAAACTAGGGTGTTTGGAAACAAAGCTAAAACCTTGTGGGGAGACCTTATTTGGTCCTTCTGACACCTAATTCAGTCATTTTGGCTGCTCTAATGCAATTGGGTTGTCAAAAAAGGTAATGGTTATAATTCACTTCTCAAACCTCAGAAAGGCAGAAATTGGAAGCCAAATAGGCTGCAAATGAACATTCTATGAGCCCGGTCATTAGAAACAGCAGAACACTGTTTAAACCCAGTGAAATTCATAATTTAACATGTTTAAGACAATTTGTGTGCTAAAACAGAAGGGAGCTATCCAAAAACTAGGGTGTTTGGAAACATAGCTAAAACCTTGTGGGGAGACCTTATTTGGTCTTTCTGACACCTAAATAAGTCATTTTGGCCGCTCTAATGCAAGTGGGTTGTCAAAAAAATGTAATGGTTATTATTAACTTCTCAAACCTCAGAAAAGCAGAAATTGGAAGCCAAACAGGCTGCAAATGAACATTCTATGAGCCCGGTCATTAGAAACAGAAGAACACTGTTTAAACCCAGTGAAATTCAAATTTAACATGTTTCAGACACTTTGTGCGCTAAAACAGAAGGGAGCTGTCCAAAAACTAGGGTGTTTGGGAACACTGCTAAAACCTTGTGGGGAGACCTTATTTGGTCCTTCTGACACCTAAATAAGTCATTTTGGCTGCTCTAATGCAAGTGGGTTGTCAAAAAAATGTAATGGTTATTATTAACTTCTCAAACCTCAGAAAGGCAGAAATTGGAAGCCAAATATGCTGCATTAGAAACAGCAGAACACTGTTTAAACCCAGTGAAATTCAAATTTAACATGTTTCAGACAATTTGTGCGCTAAAACAGAAGGGAGCTGTCCAAAAACTAGAGTGTTTGGAAACACTGCTAAAACCTTGTGGGGAGACCTTATTTGGTCTTTCTGACACCTAAATAAGTCATTTTGGCGGCTCTAATGCAAGTGGGTTGTCAACAAATGTAATGGTTATAATTCACTTCTAAAACCTCAGAAAGGCAGAAATTGGAAGCCAAATAGGCTGCAAATGAACATTCTATGAGCCCGGTCATTAGAAACAGCAGAACACTGTTTAAACTCAGTGAAATCCAAATTTAACATGTTTAAGACACTTTGTGCGCTAAAACAGAAGGGAGCTGTCCAAAAACTAGGGTGTTTGGAAACAAAGCTAAAACCTTGTGGGGAGACCTTATTTGGTCCTTCTGACACCTAATTCAGTCATTTTGGCTGCTCTAATGCAATTGGGTTGTCAAAAAAGGTAATGGTTATAATTCACTTCTCAAACCTCAGAAAGGCAGAAATTGGAAGCCAAATAGGCTGCAAATGAACATTCTATGAGCCCGGTCATTAGAAACAGCAGAACACTGTTTAAACCCAGTGAAATTCATAATTTAACATGTTTAAGACAATTTGTGTGCTAAAACAGAAGGGAGCTATCCAAAAACTAGGGTGTTTGGAAACACAGCTAAAACCTTGTGGGGAGACCTTATTTGGTCTTTCTGACACCTAAATAAGTCATTTTGGCCGCTCTAATGCAAGTGGGTTGTCAAAAAAATGTAATGGTTATTATTAACTTCTCAAACCTCAGAAAAGCAGAAATTGGAAGCCAAACAGGCTGTAAATGAACATTCTATGAGCCCGGTCATTAGAAACAGCAGAACACTGTTTAAACTCAGTGAAATCCAAATTTAACATGTTTAAGACACTTTGTGCGCTAAAACAGAAGGGAGCTGTCCAAAAACTAGGGTGTTTGGAAACAAAGCTAAAACCTTGTGGGGAGACCTTATTTGGTCCTTCTGACACCTAAATAAGTCATTTTGGCTGCTCTAATGCAAGTGGGTTGTCAAAAAAATGTAATGGTTATTATTAACTTCTCAAACCTCAGAAAGGCAGAAATTGGAAGCCAAATAGGCTGCATTAGAAACAGCAGAACACTGTTTAAACCCAGTGAAATTCAAATTTAACATGTTTCAGACAATTTGTGCGCTAAAACAGAAGGGAGCTGTCCAAAAACTACAGTGTTTGGAAACACTGCTAAAACCTTGTGGGGAGACCTTATTTGGTCTTTCTGACACCTAAATAAGTCATTTTGGCGGCTCTAATGCAAGTGGGTTGTCAACAAATGTAATGGTTATAATTCACTTCTCAAACCTCAGAAAGGCAGAAATTGGAAGCCAAATAGGCTGCAAATGAACATTCTATGAGCCCGGTCATTAGAAACAGCAGAACACTGTTTAAACTCAGTGAAATCCAAATTTAACATGTTTAAGACACTTTGTGCGCTAAAACAGAAGGGAGCTGTCCAAAAACTAGGGTGTTTGGAAACAAAGCTAAAACCTTGTGGGGAGACCTTATTTGGTCCTTCTGACACCTAATTCAGTCATTTTGGCTGCTCTAATGCAATTGGGTTGTCAAAAAAGGTAATGGTTATAATTCACTTCTCAAACCTCAGAAAGGCAGAAATTGGAAGCCAAATAGGCTGCAAATGAACATTCTATGAGCCCGGTCATTAGAAACAGCAGAACACTGTTTAAACCCAGTGAAATTCATAATTTAACATGTTTAAGACAATTTGTGTGCTAAAACAGAAGGGAGCTATCCAAAAACTAGGGTGTTTGGAAACACAGCTAAAACCTTGTGGGGAGACCTTATTTGGTCTTTCTGACACCTAAATAAGTCATTTTGGCCGCTCTAATGCAAGTGGGTTGTCAAAAAAATGTAATGGTTATTATTAACTTCTCAAACCTCAGAAAAGCAGAAATTGGAAGCCAAACAGGCTGCAAATGAGCATTCTATGAGCCCGGTCATTAGAAACAGCAGAACACTGTTTAAACCCAGTGAAATTCAAATTTAACATGTTTCAGACACTTTGTGCGCTAAAACAGAAGTGAGCTGTCCAAAAACTAGGGTGTTTGGGAACACTGCTAAAACCTTGTGGGGAGACCTTATTTGGTCCTTCTGACACCTAAATAAGTCATTTTGGCTGCTCTAATGCAAGTGGGTTGTCAAAAAAATGTAATGGTTATTATTAACTTCTCAAACCTCAGAAAGGCAGAAATTGGAAGCCAAATAGGCTGCAAATGAACATTCTATGAGCCCGGTCATTAGAAACAGCAGAACACTGTTTAAACCCAGTGAAATTCAAATTTAACATGTTTCAGACAATTTGTGCGCTAAAACAGAAGGGAGCTGTCCAAAAACTAGGGTGTTTGGAAACACAGCTAAAACCTTGTGGGGAGACCTTATTTGGTCCTTCTGACACCTAAATAAGTCATTTTGACTGCTCTAATGCAAGTGGGTTGTCAAAAAAAATGTAATGGTTATAATTCACTTCTCAAACCTCAGAAAGGCAGAAATTGGAAGCCAAATAGGCTGCAAATGAACATTCTATGTGCCCGGTCATTAGAAACAGCAGAACACTGTTTAAACCCAGCGAAATTCAAATTTAACATGTTTCAGACAATTTGTGCGCTAAAACAGAAGGGAGATTTCCAAAAACTAGGGTGTTTGGAAACAATGCTAAAACCTTGTGGAGAGACCTTATTTGGTCCTTCTGACACCTAAATAAGTCATTTTGGCTGCTCTAATGCAAGTGGGTTGTCAAAAAAATGTAATGGTTATAATTCACTTCTCAAACCTCAGAAAGGCAGAAATTGGAAGCCAAATAGGCTGCAAATGAACATTTTATGAGCCCGGTCATTAGAAACAGCAGAACACTGTTTAAACCCAGTGAAATTCAAATTTAACATGTTTCAGACAATTTGTGCGCTAAAACAGAAGGGAGCTGTCCAAAAACTAGGGTGTTTGGAAACACTGCTAAAACCTTGTGGGGAGACCTTATTTGGTCCTTCTGACACCTAAATAAGTCATTTTGGCTGCTCTAATGCAAGTGGGTTGTCAAAAAAATGTAATGGTTATTATTCACTTCTCAAACCTCAGAAAGGCAGAAATTGGAAGCCAAATAGGCTGCAAATGAACATTTTATGAGCCCGGTCATTAGAAACAGCAGAACACTGTTTAAACCCAGTGAAATTCAAATTTAACATGTTTCAGACAATTTGTGCGCTAAAACAGAACGGAGCTGTCCAAAAACTAGGGTGTTTGGAAACACTGCTAAAACCTTGTGGGGAGACCTTATTTGGTCCTTCTGACACCTAAATAAGTCATTTTGGCTGCTCAAATGCAAGTGGGTTGTCAAAAAAGGTAATGATTATAATTCACTTCTCAAACCTCAGAAAAGCAGAAATTGGAAGCCAAACAGGCTGCAAATGAACATTCTATGAGCCCGGTCATTAGAAACAGCAGAACACTGTTTAAACCCAGTGAAATTCAAATTTAACATGTTTAAGACACTTTGTGCGCTAAAACAGAAGGGAGCTGTCCAAAAACTAGGGTGTTTGGAAACACAGCTAAAACCTTGTGGGGAGACCTTATTTGGTCCTTCTGACACCTAAATAAGTCATTTTGGCTGCTCTAATGCAAAGTGGGTTGTCAAAAAAATGTAATGGTTATAATTCACTTCTCAAACCTCAGAAAGGCAGAAATTGGAAGCCAAATAGGCTGCAAATGAACATTCTATGAGCCCGGCCATTAGAAACAGCAGAACACTGTTTAAACCCAGCGAAATTCAAATTTAACATGTTTCAGACAATTTGTGCGCTAAAACAGAAGGGAGATTTCCAAAAACTAGGGTGTTTGGAAACACTGCTAAAACCTTGTGGGGAGACCTTATTTGGTCCTTCTGACACCTAAATAAGTCATTTTGGCTGCTCTAATGCAAGTGGGTTGTCAAAAAAATGTAATGGTTATTATTCACTTCTCAAACCTCAGAAAGGCAGAAATTGGAAGCCAAATAGGCTGCAAATGAACATTTTATGAGCCCGGTCATTAGAAACAGCAGAACACTGTTTAAACCCAGTGAAATTCAAATTTAACATGTTTCAGACAATTTGTGCGCTAAAACAGAAGGGAGCTGTCCAAAAACTAGGGTGTTTGGAAACACTGCTAAAACCTTGTGGGGAGACCTTATTTGGTCCTTCTGACACCTAAATAAGTCATTTTGGCTGCTCAAATGCAAGTGGGTTGTCAAAAAAGGTAATGATTATAATTCACTTCTCAAACCTCAGAAAAGCAGAAATTGGAAGCCAAACAGGCTGCAAATGAACATTCTATGAGCCCGGTCATTAGAAACAGCAGAACACTGTTTAAACCCAGTGAAATTCAAATTTAACACGTTTAAGACACTTTGTGAGCTAAAACAGAAGGGAGCTGTCCAAAAACTAGGGTGTTTGGAAACACAGCTAAAACCTTTTGGGGAGACCTTATTTGGTCCTTCTGACACCTAAATAAGTCATTTTGACTGCTCTAATGCAAGTGGGTTGTCAAAAAAGGTAATGATTATAATTCACTTCTCAAACCTCAGAAAAGCAGAAATTGGAAGCCAAACAAGCTGCAAATGAACATTCTATGAGCCCGGTCATTAGAAACAGCAGAACACTGTTTAAACCCAGTGAAATTCAAATTTAACACGTTTAAGACACTTTGTGAGCTAAAACAGAAGGGAGCTGTCCAAAAACTAGGGTGTTTGGAAACACAGCTAAAACCTTTTGGGGAGACCTTATTTGGTCCTTCTGACACCTAAATAAGTCATTTTGACTGCTCTAATGCAAGTGGGTTGTCAAAAAAATGTAATGGTTATAATTCACTTCTCAAACCTCAGAAAGGCAGAAATTGGAAGCCAAATAGGCTGCAAATGAACATTCTATGAGCCCGGTCATTAGAAACAGCAGAACACTGTTTAAACCCAGCGAAATTCAAATTTAACATGTTTCAGACAATTTGTGCGCTAAAACAGAAGGGAGATTTCCTAAAACTAGGGTGTTTGGAAACACTGCTAAAACCTTGTGGAGAGACCTTATTTGGTCCTTCTGACACCTAAATAAGTCATTTTGGCTGCTCTAATGCAAGTGGGTTGTCAAAAAAATTTAATGGTTATAATTCACTTCTCAAACCTCAGAGAGGCAGAAATTGGAAGCCAAAAATGCTGCAAATGAACATTTTATGAGCCCGGTCATTAGAAACAGCAGAACACTGTTTAAACCCAGTGAAATTCAAATTTAACATGTTTCAGACAATTTGTGCGCTAAAACAGAAGGGAGCTGTCCAAAAACTAGGGTGTTTGGAAACACTGCTAAAACCTTGTGGGGAGACCTTATTTGGTCCTTCTGACACCTAAATAAGTCATTTTGGCTGCTCTAATGCAAGTGGGTTGTCAAAAAAATGTAATGGTTATAATTCACTTCTCAAACCTCAGAAAGGCAGAAATTGGAAGCCAAATAGGCAGCAAATGAACATTTTATGAGCCCGGTCATTAGAAACAGCAGAACACTGTTTAAACCCAGTGAAATTCAAATTTAACATGTTTCAGACAATTTGTGCGCTAAAACAGAAGGGAGCTGTCCAAAAACTAGGGTGTTTGGAAACACTGCTAAAACCTTGTGGGGAGACCTTATTTGGTCCTTCTGACACCTAAATAAGTCATTTTGGCTGCTCTAATGCAAGTGGGTTGTCAAAAAATGTAATGGTTATAATTCACTTCTCAAACCTCAGAAAGGCAGAAATTGGAAGCCAAATAGGCTGCAAATGAACATTTTATGAGCCCGGTCATTAGAAACAGCAGAACACTGTTTAAACCCAGTGAAATTCAAATTTAACATGTTTCAGACAATTTGTGCGCTAAAACAGAAGGGAGCTGTCCAAAAACTAGGGTGTTTGGAAACACTGCTAAAACCTTGTGGGGAGACCTTATTTGGTCCTTCTGACACCTAAATAAGTCATTTTGGCTGCTCAAATGCAAGTGGGTTGTCAAAAAAGGTAATGATTATAATTCACTTCTCAAACCTCAGAAAACCAGAAATTGGAAGCCAAACAGGCTGCAAATGAACATTCTATGAGCCCGGTCATTAGAAACAGCAGAACACTGTTTAAACCCAGTGAAATTCAAATTTAACATGTTTCAGACAATTTGTGCGCTAAAACAGAAGGGAGCTGTCCAAAAACTAAGGGGTTTGGAAACACTGCTAAAACCTTGTGGGGAGACCTTATTTGGTGCTTCTGACACCTAAATAAGTCATTTTGGCTGCTCTAATGCAAGTGGGTTGTCAAAAAAGGTAATGGTTAGAATTCACTTCTAAAACCTCAGAAAGGCAGAAATTGGAAGCCAAATAGGCTGCAAATGAACATTCTATGAGCCCGGTCATTAGAAACAGCAGAACACTGTTTAAACCCAATGAAATTCAGAATGTAACATGTTTAAGACAATTTGTGTGCTAAAAAAGAAGGGAGCTGTCCAAAAACTAGGGTGTTTGGAAACACAGCTAAAACCTTGTGGGGAGACCTTATTTGGTCCTTCTGACACCTAAATAAGTCATTTTGGCTGCTCTAATGCAAGTGGGTTGTCAAAAAAGGTAATGGTTATAATTCACTTCTAAAACCTCAGAAAGGCAGAAATTGGAAGCCAAATAGGCTGCAAATGAACATTCTATGAGCCCGGTCATTAGAAACAGCAGAACAATGTTTAAACCCAATGAAATTCAGAATGTAACATGTTTAAGACAATTTGTGTGCTAAAACAAAGGGGAGCTATCCAAAAACTAGGGTGCTTGGAAACACTGCTTAAACCTTGTGGGGAGACCTTATTTGGTCCTTCTGACACCTAATTAAGTCATATTGGCTGCTCTGATGCAAGTGGTTTGTCAAAAAAGGTAATGGTTATAATTCACTTCTCAAACCTCAGAAAAGCAGAAATTGGAAGCCAAACAGGCTGCAAATGAACATTCTATGAGCCCGGTCATTAGAAACAGCAGAACACTGTTTAAACCCAGTGAAATTCATAATTTAACATGTTTCAGACATTTTGTGCGCTAAAACAGAAGGGAGCTGTCCAAAAACTAGGGTGGGGAGACCTTATTTGGTCCTTCTGACACCTAAATAAGTCATTTTGGCTGCTCTAATGCAAGTGGGTTGTCAAAAAAGGTAATGGTTAGAATTCACTTCTAAAACCTCAGAAAGGCAGAAATTGGAAGCCAAATAGGCTGCAAATGAACATTCTATGAGCCCGGTCATTAGAAACAGCAGAACACTGTTTAAACCCAATGAAATTCAGAATGTAACATGTTTAAGACAATTTGTGTGCTAAAACAGAAGGGAGCTGTCCAAAAACTAGGGTGTTTGGAAACACAGCTAAAACCTTGTGGGGAGACCTTATTTGGTCCTTCTGACACCTAAATAAGTCATTTTGGCTGCTCTAATGCAAGTGGGTTGTCAAAAAAATGTAATGGTTATAATTCACTTCTCAAACCTCAGAAAGGCAGAAATTGGAAGCCAAATAGGCTGCAAATGAACATTTTATGAGCCCGGTCATTAGAAACAGCAGAACACTGTTTGAACCCAGTGAAATTCAAATTTAACATGTTTCAGACAATTTGTGCGCTAAAACAGAAGGGAGCTGTGCAAAAACTAGGGTGTTTGGAAACACTGCTAAAACCTTGTGGGGAGACCTTATTTGGTCCTTCTGACACCTAAATAAGTCATTTTGGCTGCTCAAATGCAAGTGGGTTGTCAAAAAAGGTAATGATTATAATTCACTTCTCAAACCTCAGAAAAGCAGAAATTGGAAGCCAAACAGGCTGCAAATGAACATTCTATGAGCCCAGTCATTAGAAACAGCAGAACACTGTTTAAACCCAGTGAAATTCAAATTTAACACGTTTAAGACACTTTGTGAGCTAAAACAGAAGGGAGCTGTCCAAAAACTAGGGTGTTTGGAAACACAGCTAAAACCTTGTGGGGAGACCTTATTTGGTTCTTCTGACACCTAAATAAGTCATTTTGACTGCTCTAATGCAAGTGGGTTGTCAAAAAAATGTAATGGTTATAATTCACTTCTCAAACCTCAGAAAGGCAGAAATTGGAAGCCAAATAGGCTGCAAATGAACATTCTATGAGCCCGGTCATTAGAAACAGCAGAACAATGTTTAAACCCAGCGAAATTCAAATTTAACATGTTTCAGACAATTTGTGCGCTAAAACAGAAGGGAGATTTCCAAAAACTAGGGTGTTTGGAAACACTGCTAAAACCTTGTGGAGAGACCTTATTTGGTCCTTCTGACACCTAAATAAGTCATTTTGGCTGCTCTAATGCAAGTGGGTTGTCAAAAAAATGTAATGGTTATAATTCACTTCTCAAACCTCAGAAAGGCAGAAATTGGCAGCCAAATAGGCTGCAAATGAACACTTTATGAGCCCGGTCATTAGAAACAGCAGAACACTGTTTAAACCCAGTGAAATTCAAATTTAACATGTTTCAGACAATTTGTGCGCTAAAACAGAAGGGAGCTGTCCAAAAACTGGGGTGTTTGGAAACACTGCTAAAACCTTGTGGGGAGACCTTATTTGGTCCTTCTGACACCTAAATAAGTCATTTTGGCTGCTCTAATGCAAGTGGGTTGTCAAAAAAATTTAATGGTTATAATTCACTTCTCAAACCTCAGAAAGGCAGAAATTGGAAGCCAAATAGGCTGCAAATGAACATTTTATGAGCCCGGTCATTAGAAACAGCAGAACACTGTTTAAACCCAGTGAAATTCAAATTTAACATGTTTCAGACAATTTGTGCGCTAAAACAGAAGGGAGCTGTCCAAAAACTAGGGTGTTTGGAAACACTGCTAAAACCTTGTGGGGAGACCTTATTTGGTCCTTCTGACACCTAAATAAGTCATTTTGGCTGCTCTAATGCAAGTGGGTTGTCAAAAAAATGTAATGGTTATAATTCACTTCTCAAACCTCAGAAAGGCAGAAATTGGAAGCCAAATAGGCTGCAAATGAACATTTTATGAGCCCGGTCATTAGAAACAGCAGAACACTGTTTAAACCCAGTGAAATTCAAATTTAACATGTTTCAGACAATTTGTGCGCTAAAACAAAGGGGAGCTATCCAAAAACTAGGGTGCTTGGAAACACTGCTTAAACCTTGTGGGGAGACCTTATTTGGTCCTTCTGACACCTAATTAAGTCATATTGGCTGCTCTGATGCAAGTGGTTTGTCAAAAAATGTAATGGTTATAATTCACTTCTCAAACCTCAGAAAGGCAGAAATTGGAAGCCAAATAGGCTGCAAATGAACATTCTATGAGCCCGGTCATTAGAAACAGCAGAACACTGTTTAAACCCAGTGAAATTCAAATTTAACATGTTTAAGACACTTTGTGCGCTAAAACAGAAGGGAGCTGTCCAAAAACTAGGGTGTTTGGAAACACAGCTAAAACCTTGTGGGGAGACCTTATTTGGTCCTTCTGACACCTAAATAAGTCATTTTGGCTGCTCTAATGCAAAGTGGGTTGTCAAAAAAATGTAATGGTTATAATTCACTTCTCAAACCTCAGAAAGGCAGAAATTGGAAGCCAAATAGGCTGCAAATGAACATTCTATGAGCCCGGTCATTAGAAACAGCAGAACACTGTTTAAACCCAGCGAAATTCAAATTTAACATGTTTCAGACAATTTGTGCGCTAAAACAGAAGGGAGATTTCCAAAAACTAGGGTGTTTGGAAACACTGCTAAAACCTTGTGGGGAGACCTTATTTGGTCCTTCTGACACCTAAATAAGTCATTTTGGCTGCTCTAATGCAAGTGGGTTGTCAAAAAAATGTAATGGTTATTATTCACTTCTCAAACCTCAGAAAGGCAGAAATTGGAAGCCAAATAGGCTGCAAATGAACATTTTATGAGCCCGGTCATTAGAAACAGCAGAACACTGTTTAAACCCAGTGAAATTCAAATTTAACATGTTTCAGACAATTTGTGCGCTAAAACAGAAGGGAGCTGTCCAAAAACTAGGGTGTTTGGAAACACTGCTAAAACCTTGTGGGGAGACCTTATTTGGTCCTTCTGACACCTAAATAAGTCATTTTGGCTGCTCAAATGCAAGTGGGTGGTCAAAAAAGGTAATGATTATAATTCACTTCTCAAACCTCAGAAAAGCAGAAATTGGAAGCCAAACAGGCTGCAAATGAACATTCTATGAGCCCGGTCATTAGAAACAGCAGAACACTGTTTAAACCCAGTGAAATTCAAATTTAACACGTTTAAGACACTTTGTGAGCTAAAACAGAAGGGAGCTGTCCAAAAACTAGGGTGTTTGGAAACACAGCTAAAACCTTTTGGGGAGACCTTATTTGGTCCTTCTGACACCTAAATAAGTCATTTTGACTGCTCTAATGCAAGTGGGTTGTCAAAAAAGGTAATGATTATAATTCACTTCTCAAACCTCAGAAAAGCAGAAATTGGAAGCAAAACAAGCTGCAAATGAACATTCTATGAGCCCGGTCATTAGAAACAGCAGAACACTGTTTAAACCCAGTGAAATTCAAATTTAACACGTTTAAGACACTTTGTGAGCTAAAACAGAAGGGAGCTGTCCAAAAACTAGGGTGTTTGGAAACACAGCTAAAACCTTTTGGGGAGACCTTATTTGGTCCTTCTGACACCTAAATAAGTCATTTTGACTGCTCTAATGCAAGTGGGTTGTCAAAAAAATGTAATGGTTATAAATCACTTCTCAAACCTCAGAAAGGCAGAAATTGGAAGCCAAATAGGCTGCAAATGAACATTCTATGAGCCCGGTCATTAGAAACAGCAGAACACTGTTTAAACCCAGCGAAATTCAAATTTAACATGTTTCAGACAATTTGTGCGCTAAAACAGAAGGGAGATTTCCTAAAACTAGGGTGTTTGGAAACACTGCTAAAACCTTGTGGAGAGACCTTATTTGGTCCTTCTGACACCTAAATAAGTCATTTTGGCTGCTCTAATGCAAGTGGGTTGTCAAAAAATTTAATGGTTATAATTCACTTCTCAAACCTCAGAAAGGCAGAAACTGGAAGCCAAATAGGCTGCAAATGAACATTCTATGAGCCCGGTCATTAGAAACAGCAGAACACTGTTTAAACCCAGTAAAATTCATAATTTAACATGTTTCAGACAATTTGTGCGCTAAAAAAGAAGGGAGCTATCCAAAAACTAGGGTGTTTGGAAACACAGCTAAAACCTTGTGGGGAGACCTTATTTGGTCTTTCTGACACCTAAATAAGTCATTTTGGCCGCTCTAATGCAAGTGGGTTGTCAAACAATGTAATGGTTATAATTCACTTCTAAAACCTCAGAAAGGCAGAAATTGGAAGCCAAATAGGCTGCAAATGAACATTCTATGAGCCCGGTCATTAGAAACAGCAGAACACTGTTTAAACTCAGTGAAATCCAAATTTAACATGTTTAAGACACTTTGTGCGCTAAAACAGAAGGGAGCTGTCCAAAAACTAGGGTGTTTGGAAACAAAGCTAAAACCTTGTGGGGAGACCTTATTTGGTCCTTCTGACACCTAAATAAGTCATTTTGGCTGCTCTAATGCAAGTGGGTTGTCAAAAAAATGTAATGGTTATTATTAACTTCTCAAACCTCAGAAAGGCAGAAATTGGAAGCCAAATAGGCTGCATTAGAAACAGCAGAACACTGTTTAAACCCAGTGAAATTCAAATTTAACATGTTTCAGACAATTTGTGCGCTAAAACAGAAGGGAGCTGTCCAAAAACTAGAGTGTTTGGAAACACTGCTAAAACCTTGTGGGGAGACCTTATTTGGTCTTTCTGACACCTAAATAAGTCATTTTGGCGGCTCTAATGCAAGTGGGTTGTCAACAAATGTAATGGTTATAATTCACTTCTAAAACCTCAGAAAGGCAGAAATTGGAAGCCAAATAGGCTGCAAATGAACATTCTATGAGCCCGGTCATTAGAAACAGCAGAACACTGTTTAAACTCAGTGAAATCCAAATTTAACATGTTTAAGACACTTTGTGCGCTAAAACAGAAGGGAGCTGTCCAAAAACTAGGGTGTTTGGAAACAAGCTAAAACCTTGTGGGGAGACCTTATTTGGTCCTTCTGACACCTAATTCAGTCATTTTGGCTGCTCTAATGCAATTGGGTTGTCAAAAAAGGTAATGGTTATAATTCACTTCTCAAACCTCAGAAAGGCAGAAATTGGAAGCCAAATAGGCTGCAAATGAACATTCTATGAGCCCGGTCATTAGAAACAGCAGAACACTGTTTAAACCCAGTGAAATTCATAATTTAACATGTTTAAGACAATTTGTGTGCTAAACAGAAGGGAGCTATCCAAAAACTAGGGTGTTTGGAAACATAGCTAAAACCTTGTGGGGAGACCTTATTTGGTCTTTCTGACACCTAAATAAGTCATTTTGGCCGCTCTAATGCAAGTGGGTTGTCAAAAAAATGTAATGGTTATTATTAACTTCTCAAACCTCAGAAAAGCAGAAATTGGAAGCCAAACAGGCTGCAAATGAACATTCTATGAGCCCGGTCATTAGAAACAGAAGAACACTGTTTAAACCCAGTGAAATTCAAATTTAACATGTTTCAGACACTTTGTGCGCTAAAACAGAAGGGAGCTGTCCAAAAACTAGGGTGTTTGGGAACACTGCTAAAACCTTGTGGGGAGACCTTATTTGGTCCTTCTGACACCTAAATAAGTCATTTTGGCTGCTCTAATGCAAGTGGGTTGTCAAAAAAATGTAATGGTTATTATTAACTTCTCAAACCTCAGAAAGGCAGAAATTGGAAGCCAAATATGCTGCATTAGAAACAGCAGAACACTGTTTAAACCCAGTGAAATTCAAATTTAACATGTTTCAGACAATTTGTGCGCTAAAAACAGAAGGGAGCTGTCCAAAAACTAGAGTGTTTGGAAACACTGCTAAAACCTTGTGGGGAGACCTTATTTGGTCTTTCTGACACCTAAATAAGTCATTTTGGCGGCTCTAATGCAAGTGGGTTGTCAACAAATGTAATGGTTATAATTCACTTCTAAAACCTCAGAAAGGCAGAAATTGGAAGCCAAATAGGCTGCAAATGAACATTCTATGAGCCCCGGTCATTAGAAACAGCAGAACACTGTTTAAACTCAGTGAAATCCAAATTTAACATGTTTAAGACACTTTGTGCGCTAAAACAGAAGGGAGCTGTCCAAAAACTAGGGTGTTTGGAAACAAAGCTAAAACCTTGTGGGGGAGACCTTATTTGGTCCTTCTGACACCTAATTCAGTCATTTGGCTGCTCTAATGCAATTGGGTTGTCAAAAAAGGTAATGGTTATAATTCACTTCTCAAACCTCAGAAAGGCAGAAATTGGAAGCCAAATAGGCTGCAAATGAACATTCTATGAGCCGGTCATTAGAAACAGCAGAACACTGTTTAAACCCAGTGAAATTCATAATTTAACATGTTTAAGACAATTTGTGTGCTAAAACAGAAGGGAGCTATCCAAAAACTAGGGTGTTTGGAAACACAGCTAAAACCTTGTGGGGAGACCTTATTTGGTCTTTCTGACACCTAAATAAGTCATTTTGGCGGCTCTAATGCAAGTGGGTTGTCAACAAATGTAATGGTTATAATTCACTTCTAAAACCTCAGAAAGGCAGAAATTGGAAGCCAAATAGGCTGCAAATGAACATTCTATGAGCCCCGGTCATTAGAAACAGCAGAACACTGTTTAAACTCAGTGAAATCCAAATTTAACATGTTTAAGACACTTTGTGCGCTAAAACAGAAGGGAGCTGTCCAAAAACTAGGGTGTTTGGAAACAAAGCTAAAACCTTGTGGGGAGACCTTATTTGGTCCTTCTGACACCTAATTCAGTCATTTTGGCTGCTCTAATGCAATTGGGTTGTCAAAAAAGGTAATGGTTATAATTCACTTCTCAAACCTCAGAAAGGCAGAAATTGGAAGCCAAATAGGCTGCAAATGAACATTCTATGAGCCCGGTCATTAGAAACAGCAGAACACTGTTTAAACCCAGTGAAATTCATAATTTAACATGTTTAAGACAATTTGTGTGCTAAAACAGAAGGGAGCTATCCAAAAACTAGGGTGTTTGGAAACATAGCTAAAACCTTGTGGGGAGACCTTATTTGGTCTTTCTGACACCTAAATAAGTCATTTTGGCGGCTCTAATGCAAGTGGGTTGTCAACAAATGTAATGGTTATAATTCACTTCTAAAACCTCAGAAAGGCAGAAATTGGAAGCCAAATAGGCTGCAAATGAACATTCTATGAGCCCGGTCATTAGAAACAGCAGAACACTGTTTAAACTCAGTGAAATCCAAATTTAACATGTTTAAGACACTTTGTGCGCTAAAACAGAAGGGAGCTGTCCAAAAACTAGGGTGTTTGGAAACAAAGCTAAAACCTTGTGGGGAGACCTTATTTGGTCCTTCTGACACCTAATTCAGTCATTTTGGCTGCTCTAATGCAATTGGGTTGTCAAAAAAGGTAATGGTTATAATTCACTTCTCAAACCTCAGAAAGGCAGAAATTGGAAGCCAAATAGGCTGCAAATGAACATTCTATGAGCCCGGTCATTAGAAACAGCAGAACACTGTTTAAACCCAGTGAAATTCATAATTTAACATGTTTAAGACAATTTGTGTGCTAAAACAGAAGGGAGCTATCCAAAAACTAGGGTGTTTGGAAACACAGCTAAAACCTTGTGGGGAGACCTTATTTGGTCTTTCTGACACCTAAATAAGTCATTTTGGCGGCTCTAATGCAAGTGGGTTGTCAACAAATGTAATGGTTATAATTCACTTCTAAAACCTCAGAAAGGCAGAAATTGGAAGCCAAATAGGCTGCAAATGAACATTCTATGAGCCCGGTCATTAGAAACAGCAGAACACTGTTTAAACTCAGTGAAATCCAAATTTAACATGTTTAAGACACTTTGTGCGCTAAAACAGAAGGGAGCTGTCCAAAAACTAGGGTGTTTGGAAACAAAGCTAAAACCTTGTGGGGAGACCTTATTTGGTCCTTCTGACACCTAATTCAGTCATTTTGGCTGCTCTAATGCAATTGGGTTGTCAAAAAAGGTAATGGTTATAATTCACTTCTCAAACCTCAGAAAGGCAGAAATTGGAAGCCAAATAGGCTGCAAATGAACATTCTATGAGCCCGGTCATTAGAAACAGCAGAACACTGTTTAAACCCAGTGAAATTCATAATTTAACATGTTTAAGACAATTTGTGTGCTAAAACAGAAGGGAGCTATCCAAAAACTAGGGTGTTTGGAAACATAGCTAAAACCTTGTGGGGAGACCTTATTTGGTCTTTCTGACACCTAAATAAGTCATTTTGGCCGCTCTAATGCAAGTGGGTTGTCAAAAAAATGTAATGGTTATTATTAACTTCTCAAACCTCAGAAAAGCAGAAATTGGAAGCCAAACAGGCTGCAAATGAACATTCTATGAGCCCGGTCATTAGAAACAGAAGAACACTGTTTAAACCCAGTGAAATTCAAATTTAACATGTTTCAGACACTTTGTGCGCTAAAACAGAAGGGAGCTGTCCAAAAACTAGGGTGTTTGGGAACACTGCTAAAACCTTGTGGGGAGACCTTATTTGGTCCTTCTGACACCTAAATAAGTCATTTTGGCTGCTCTAATGCAAGTGGGTTGTCAAAAAAATGTAATGGTTATTATTAACTTCTCAAACCTCAGAAAGGCAGAAATTGGAAGCCAAATATGCTGCATTAGAAACAGCAGAACACTGTTTAAACCCAGTGAAATTCAAATTTAACATGTTTCAGACAATTTGTGCGCTAAAACAGAAGGGAGCTGTCCAAAAACTAGAGTGTTTGGAAACACTGCTAAAACCTTGTGGGGAGACCTTATTTGGTCTTTCTGACACCTAAATAAGTCATTTTGGCGGCTCTAATGCAAGTGGGTTGTCAACAAATGTAATGGTTATAATTCACTTCTAAAACCTCAGAAAGGCAGAAATTGGAAGCCAAATAGGCTGCAAATGAACATTCTATGAGCCCGGTCATTAGAAACAGCAGAACACTGTTTAAACTCAGTGAAATCCAAATTTAACATGTTTAAGACACTTTGTGCGCTAAAACAGAAGGGAGCTGTCCAAAAACTAGGGTGTTTGGAAACAAAGCTAAAACCTTGTGGGGAGACCTTATTTGGTCCTTCTGACACCTAATTCAGTCATTTTGGCTGCTCTAATGCAATTGGGTTGTCAAAAAAGGTAATGGTTATAATTCACA
>JAZIBN010000091.1:0-28224 GCA_037039145.1 Fundulus diaphanus
TAGGGGGGGAAATCTGCTGTTCCAGCTTCATGCACCCTATCAGGCTGAAATTCAAAGCTTCTGGCCAGCAGAGAAGGCTCAAATTGGGCACACATCATCTTCAGGGTGCCTCTGACGCGTTCTGCCACTTTGAAAGGGCTCGCTGCTCTACGTTTTTGAGTGAGATTTTTTGCAAAGTGTGCACCTTCCGCGGCCGCTAGCGGGCGCTACAGTGGGCCCACGATGCTGACATTGCTCTGAAAAATACTTTACTGTGTGGCCCACATGCCTGCCGAGTTTCACAGGCCTAGCTGTCTCCGTGTTGAAGTTGTGAACGTTTTAACTTTGGGTCTCATTTGGCAAAATGGTGCAATGCACGTGTTGGCCAGCAGGTGGCTGGACACTCACGCTATGCTGTGCTCCCACACATATGTCTTTCCATACACTCCACTATCACAGCCTCACCCCAACGCTTGCCAACAGCAGAGATTCGACTTTATCCACTCAGGGCAGGCTGCAGAGTGACACGGCTGCTCTTTGGAGAGCCTGGGAAATTACAGCAGCCCTCAAACTAATCTGTATAATAGGATTGAACTTGACTTTGTAAAGTGCCTTGAGATGACATGTTTCACGCATTGGCGCTATATAAATAAAATTGACTTCGATTGAATTGAATTCAGATCCCAGCCAGACTCATTTCCATTCCTTCCCATTCAACTTTATTTCCATATCCAACCACTGGTCACTTACCTAAACCCAACCCAGCAGGTCTAACCTTGATCCTTTGTTTAATGCCCCTGCCCAGCTGCTCTCCACAAACCCTAACATCTTAGGGGCTCTTGCCTGAACATAACAGTTCAGGGGCTCTTGCCCGAACATAACATTTTAGCGGCTCTTGCACCATCGCGCGCAGCTGTAGCCACTGCAACGGCTCAACCTTTCGGAGCCACGCCTGGCTGCGGAGCAACGCTGCGTGTGCTCTCCGGCCTGGGAAAAACGGGACCTTGTTGTCACGCAAGCAAAGCCTTTTTCACTCTGTAAACATACTCTCCAGCCTGCCTGCAGCACTCCCCCCTCCGCTCAGCCAGCCCTACTTCCAGCTGCCAGCCAGGCCGGGCCACGCTCTCACACAAGCCTGGGCCCTGGCTCAGCCACATCCACAGCCTGCACCTCCAGGCAAACCCGGGGAACCCACTCTTAAGCCCCCCTCCGCGATCCCAACCCAAGCGGCGAGCCTGCAAGGCCTCCGCGCCCCTGGTAAGGTTGCAAAGCCTGACGCTTCTACCCTCTGGCCAGCAGGTGGAGCTGTTCTGGCCCACTCAGTCTATGCTGCGGGAAAACACATGTTCCTTGGCAAGCAGAGCCTCACCCTAACAGTTCCCTGCTTTGGCCAGCAGGGGTGGGGAAATCTGCGGTTCCAGCTTCATGCACCCTATCAGGCTGAAATTCAAAGCTTCTGGCCAGCAGAGAAGGCTCAAATTGGGCACACATCATCTTCAGGGTGCCTCTGACTCATCCAGCCAGTTTTAAAACACCTGGCTGCTTTACTTTAGCAGTGCCAACAGCAGAGATTCAACTCTGTGCACTCAGACCAGGCCGCAGAGAGACACGTCTGCTCTTTGGGAAGCGTGGGGAATAAAAGCAGGCCTCAGATCCAAGCCAGGCTCTATTGAATTTGTTGCAATTGATTTTTATTTCAACATTGAACCACTGTGTCAGACTCCTAAACCCAACCAACCCCCCCCCCCCCCTCTAAAAGCAGGCCTCAACTTGAAGCCAAAGTCATTTGAATTTGTTCCAAAATCCATTTTATTTCAGTACTGAAGCACTTCCTCAAACACCAGTCTGGTAAGGTTCCCACAGGGGCCTGCAACCAAACACTTGGAGCCATCTCCAAGAGGTTGGGTTTAGGCAAGAATCCCCTAGGAGGTTAGAATTAGTTAAGACCGTTGGGCAGGGGCAATAGATAAGGGGTCAAGGTAACACCTGCTGGGGTTGGGTTTAGGCATTCTACCACAGAAATCCTTACACAGGCTGGAGGAACCCACATCAAGAGGTTGAAAAGTGTGGGAAATAAAAGCAGGCCTCAAATCCAAGCCAGGCTGCACAGTGACCCCCTTGCTCTTTGCAGAGCGATGGAAATGAAAGCAGGCCTCAAATCCAAGCCAAGCTGCAGAGCGACACGTCTGCAGCTCTTTGGAAAGCGTGGGAAATAAAAGCAGGCCTCAGATCCGAGCCAGGCTGCACAGTGACCCGCTTTCTCTTTGGAAAGCGTGGGGAATGAAAGCAGGCCTCAGATCCAAGCCAGGCTGCAGAGCGACACGTCTGCAGCTCTTTGGAAAGCGTGGGGAATAAAAGCAGGCCTCAGATCCAAGCCAGGCTGCACAGTGACCCGCTGGCTCTTTGCAGAGCGATGGAAATAAAAGCAGGCCTCAAACCAGAGCCAGGCTCAGTCCAATTCGCCTCCAAATCCATCGTCTTTCAGTACTGAACCACTTCCTCAGACACCTCACATCTCCAGGGCAGGTGTAACCACCGGAGACACCGGGAAATGCATCCCGCACACGTCTGGTAAGGCTCCTAACAGGCACATGCAACCAAAACACTTGGAGCAGTTTGCCATCGTTTTGGGCAAGTTCCTGAAGCCAGACAAACGAGGTGTCTGAGGACTCAGGGGGAACCCCTGAGCATGCACGACCGACTCCAAGCTCCGTCGGACGCTTCCCGGCCCGCCCTCCGCCCCAAACGCCCGCCGCTGAGGATGGGACATTTCTCAAACGTCGCCCCAGACGTGTCGTGTGGGGCGTCTGGCGAAGCGGCACGAGCCCCCGAGCGCAACGGCGGGCCTCCTTTCCCCGTGCCGGGCTCCCCTCTTCGATTTCGACCGTTTTGTCCGATCCTTTTTGCGCCGTTTCGGCCTACCGCCAGAACCGTCCGTCGCAGAGAGACGCCGACGCCTCAGGCGCGTCCGCAGCCCCCCCAAACATGGGGGAGGAGCCCGCTTTCAGCTCCCTACCGCCTTTACTTTACCCCCAAATCCACTTTTGTCCGATCCTCAGGTGGTGTTTACCCTCTAACCTAAGACGGATTAGTGCAACGCCTCTTTTGGCCAGCAGATGGAGCTGTGTCCCTCATATGACAGTTCCCTGCTCTGGCCAGCAGATGGAGCTGGCTCTCTCCTTTAAACAGTTCCCTGCTGTGGCCAGCAGATGGAGCTGGCTCTCTCCTTTAAACAGTTCCCTGCTGTGGCCAGCAGGTGGAGCTCTTCTGTGGCACTCAGTCTATGCAGCAGGAAGGCATATGTTCCTTGGCAAGCAGAGCCTCACCCTAACAGTTCCCTGCTTTGGCCAGCAGGGGGGGAAGTCTGCTGTTCCAGCTTCATGCACCCTATCAGGCTGAAATTCAAAGCTTCTGGCCAGCAGAGAAGGCTCAAATTGGGCACACATCATCTTCAGGGTGCCTCTGACTCATCCAGCCAGTTTTAAAACACCTGGCTGCTTTACTTTAGCAGTGCCAACAGCAGAGATTCAACTCTGTGCACTCAGACCAGGCCGCAGAGCGACACGTCTGCTCTTTGGGAAGCGTGGGGAATAAAAGCAGGCCTCAGATCCAAGCCAGGCTGCAGAGCGACACGTTTGCAGCTCTTTGGGAAGCGTGGGAAATAAAAGCAGGCCTCAGATCCAAGCCAGGCTGCACAGTGACCCCCTTGCTCTTTGCAGAGCGTTGGAAATGAAAGCAGGCCTCAAATCCAAGACGGGCTGCAGAGCGACACGTCTGCAGCTCTTTGGGAAGCGTGGGGAATAAAAGCAGGCCTCAGATCCAAGCCAGGCTGCACAGTGACCCCCCTGCTCTTTGCAGAGCGATGGAAACGAAAGCAGGCCTCAAACCAGAGCCAGGCTCAGTCCAATTGGCCTCCAAATCCATCGTCTTTCAGTACTGAACCACTTCCTCAGACACCTCACATCTCCAGGGCAGGTGTAACCACCGGAGACACCGGGAAATGCATCCCGCACACGTCTGGTAAGGCTCCTAACAGGCACATGCAACCAAAACACTTGGAGCAGTTTGCCATCGTTTTGGGCAAGTTCCTGAAGCCAGACAAACGAGGTGTCTGAGGACTCAGGGGGAACCCCTGAGCATGCACGACCGACTCCAAGCTCCGTCGGACGCTTCCCGGCCCGCCCTCCGCCCCAAACGCCCGCCGCTGAGGATGGGACATTTCTCAAACGTCGCCCCAGACGTGTCGTGTGGGGCGTCTGGCGAAGCGGCACGAGCCCCCGAGCGCAACGGCGGGCCTCCTTTCCCCGTGCCGGGCTCCCCTCTTCGATTTCGACCGTTTTGTCCGATCCTTTTTGCGCCGTTTCGGCCTACCGCCAGAACCGTCCGTCGCAGAGAGACGCCGACGCCTCAGGCGCGTCCGCAGCCCCCCCAAACATGGGGGAGGAGCCCGCTTTCAGCTCCCTACCGCCTTTACTTTACCCCCAAATCCACTTTTGTCCGATCCTCAGGTGGTGTTTACCCCCTAACCTAAGACGGATTAGTGCAACGCCTCTTTTGGCCAGCAGATGGAGCTGTGTCCCTCATATGACAGTTCCCTTCTCTGGCCAGCAGATGGAGGTATCTGTTTCAACCCAACACTTCCCTGCTTTGGCCAGCAGGGGGGGAAATCTGATTTTCCAGCTTCATGCACCCTATCAGGCTGAAATTCAAAGCTTCTGGCCAGCAGAGAAGGCTCCAAATCGCCACACATCATCTTCAGGGTGCCTTTGACGCATTCTGCCACTTTGAAAGGGCTCGCTGCTGTACATTTCGAGTGAGATTTTTTGCAAAGTGTGCACCTTCCGCGGCCGCTAGCGGGCGCTACAGTGGGCCCACGATGCCGAAATTGCTCTGAAAAATAATTGAGTGTGTGCCCCACATGCCTGCCGAGTTTCAAAAGCCTAGCTGGCTTGCTTTTCAAGTTGTGCACGTTTAAACTTTGCCATGACTTCAGGGTATCACATTTGCCCACATGGTGCAAACCATATGTTGGCCAGCAGGTGGAGCTGTATCCTGCCCACTCAGTCTATGCAGTGGGAAAACATATGTTCCTTGGCAAGCAGAGCCTCACCCTAACAGTTCCCTGCTTTGGCCAGCAGGGGGGGAAATCTGCTGTTCCAGCTTCATGCACCCTATCAGGCTGAAATTCAAAGCTTCTGGCCAGCAGAGAAGGCTCCAAATCGCCACACATCATCTTCAGGGTGCCTTTGACGCATTCTGCCACCTTGAAAGGGCTCGCTGCTCTACCTTTCGAGTGAGATTTTTTGCAAAGTGTGCACCTTCCGCGGCCGCTAGCGGGCGCTACAGTGGGCCCACGATTCCGAAATTGCTCTGAAAAATAATTGAGTGTGTGCCCCACATGCCTGCCGAGTTTCAAAAGCCTAGCTGGCTTGCTTTTCAAGTTGTGCACGTTTAAACTTTGCCATGACTTCAGGGTATCACATTTGCCCACATGGTGCAAAGCATATGTTGGCCAGCAGGTGGAGCTGTATCCTGCCCACTCAGTCTATGCAGTGGGAAAACATATGTTCCTTGGCAAGCAGAGCCTCACCCTAACAGTTCCCTGCTTTGGCCAGCAGGGGGGGAAATCTGCTGTTCCAGCTTCATGCACCCTATCAGGCTGAAATTCAAAGCTTCTGGCCAGCAGAGAAGGCTCAAATTGGGCACACATCATCTTCAGGGTGCCTCTGACGCGTTCTGCCACTTTGAAAGGGCTCGCTGCTCTACGTTTTGAGTGAGATTTTTTGCAAAGTGTGCACCTTCCGCGGCCGCTAGCGGGCGCTACAGTGGGCCCACGATGCTGACATTGCTCTGAAAAATACTTTACTGTGTGGCCCACATGCCTGCCGAGTTTCACAGGCCTAGCTGTCTCCGTGTTGAAGTTGTGAACGTTTTAACTTTGGGTCTCATTTGGCAAAATGGTGCAATGCACGTGTTGGCCAGCAGGTGGCTGGACACTCACGCTATGCTGTGCTCCCACACATATGTCTTTCCATACACTCCACTATCACAGCCTCACCCCAACGCTTGCCAACAGCAGAGATTCGACTTTATCCACTCAGGGCAGGCTGCAGAGTGACACGGCTGCTCTTTGGAGAGCCTGGGAAATTACAGCAGCCCTCAAACTAATCTGTATAATAGGATTGAACTTGACTTTGTAAAGTGCCTTGAGATGACATGTTTCACGCATTGGCGCTATATAAATAAAATTGACTTCGATTGAATTGAATTCAGATCCCAGCCAGACTCATTTCCATTCCTTCCCATTCAACTTTATTTCCATATCCAACCACTGGTCACTTACCTAAACCCAACCCAGCAGGTCTAACCTTGATCCTTTGTTTAATGCCCCTGCCCAGCTGCTCTCCACAAACCCTAACATCTTAGGGGCTCTTGCCTGAACATAACAGTTCAGGGGCTCTTGCCCGAACATAACATTTTAGCGGCTCTTGCACCATCGCGCGCAGCTGTAGCCACTGCAACGGCTCAACCTTTCGGAGCCACGCCTGGCTGCGGAGCAACGCTGCGTGTGCTCTCCGGCCTGGGAAAAACGGGACCTTGTTGTCACGCAAGCAAAGCCTTTTTCACTCTGTAAACATACTCTCCAGCCTGCCTGCAGCACTCCCCCCTCCGCTCAGCCAGCCCTACTTCCAGCTGCCAGCCAGGCCGGGCCACGCTCTCACACAAGCCTGGGCCCTGGCTCAGCCACATCCACAGCCTGCACCTCCAGGCAAACCCGGGGAACCCACTCTTAAGCCCCCCTCCGCGATCCCAACCCAAGCGGCGAGCCTGCAAGGCCTCCGCGCCCCTGGTAAGGTTGCAAAGCCTGACGCTTCTACCCTCTGGCCAGCAGGTGGAGCTGTTCTGGCCCACTCAGTCTATGCTGCGGGAAAACACATGTTCCTTGGCAAGCAGAGCCTCACCCTAACAGTTCCCTGCTTTGGCCAGCAGGGGTGGGGAAATCTGCGGTTCCAGCTTCATGCACCCTATCAGGCTGAAATTCAAAGCTTCTGGCCAGCAGAGAAGGCTCAAATTGGGCACACATCATCTTCAGGGTGCCTCTGACTCATCCAGCCAGTTTTAAAACACCTGGCTGCTTTACTTTAGCAGTGCCAACAGCAGAGATTCAACTCTGTGCACTCAGACCAGGCCGCAGAGAGACACGTCTGCTCTTTGGGAAGCGTGGGGAATAAAAGCAGGCCTCAGATCCAAGCCAGGCTCTATTGAATTTGTTGCAATTGATTTTTATTTCAACATTGAACCACTGTGTCAGACTCCTAAACCCAACCAACCCCCCCCCCCCTCTAAAAGCAGGCCTCAACTTGAAGCCAAAGTCATTTGAATTTGTTCCAAAATCCATTTTATTTCAGTACTGAAGCACTTCCTCAAACACCAGTCTGGTAAGGTTCCCACAGGGGCCTGCAACCAAACACTTGGAGCCATCTCCAAGAGGTTGGGTTTAGGCAAGAATCCCCTAGGAGGTTAGAATTAGTTAAGACCGTTGGGCAGGGGCAATAGATAAGGGGTCAAGGTAACACCTGCTGGGGTTGGGTTTAGGCATTCTACCACAGAAATCCTTACACAGGCTGGAGGAACCCACATCAAGAGGTTGAAAAGTGTGGGAAATAAAAGCAGGCCTCAAATCCAAGCCAGGCTGCACAGTGACCCCCTTGCTCTTTGCAGAGCGATGGAAATGAAAGCAGGCCTCAAATCCAAGCCAAGCTGCAGAGCGACACGTCTGCAGCTCTTTGGAAAGCGTGGGAAATAAAAGCAGGCCTCAGATCCGAGCCAGGCTGCACAGTGACCCGCTTTCTCTTTGGAAAGCGTGGGGAATGAAAGCAGGCCTCAGATCCAAGCCAGGCTGCAGAGCGACACGTCTGCAGCTCTTTGGAAAGCGTGGGGAATAAAAGCAGGCCTCAGATCCAAGCCAGGCTGCACAGTGACCCGCTGGCTCTTTGCAGAGCGATGGAAATAAAAGCAGGCCTCAAACCAGAGCCAGGCTCAGTCCAATTCGCCTCCAAATCCATCGTCTTTCAGTACTGAACCACTTCCTCAGACACCTCACATCTCCAGGGCAGGTGTAACCACCGGAGACACCGGGAAATGCATCCCGCACACGTCTGGTAAGGCTCCTAACAGGCACATGCAACCAAAACACTTGGAGCAGTTTGCCATCGTTTTGGGCAAGTTCCTGAAGCCAGACAAACGAGGTGTCTGAGGACTCAGGGGGAACCCCTGAGCATGCACGACCGACTCCAAGCTCCGTCGGACGCTTCCCGGCCCGCCCTCCGCCCCAAACGCCCGCCGCTGAGGATGGGACATTTCTCAAACGTCGCCCCAGACGTGTCGTGTGGGGCGTCTGGCGAAGCGGCACGAGCCCCCGAGCGCAACGGCGGGCCTCCTTTCCCCGTGCCGGGCTCCCCTCTTCGATTTCGACCGTTTTGTCCGATCCTTTTTGCGCCGTTTCGGCCTACCGCCAGAACCGTCCGTCGCAGAGAGACGCCGACGCCTCAGGCGCGTCCGCAGCCCCCCCAAACATGGGGGAGGAGCCCGCTTTCAGCTCCCTACCGCCTTTACTTTACCCCCAAATCCACTTTTGTCCGATCCTCAGGTGGTGTTTACCCTCTAACCTAAGACGGATTAGTGCAACGCCTCTTTTGGCCAGCAGATGGAGCTGTGTCCCTCATATGACAGTTCCCTGCTCTGGCCAGCAGATGGAGCTGGCTCTCTCCTTTAAACAGTTCCCTGCTGTGGCCAGCAGATGGAGCTGGCTCTCTCCTTTAAACAGTTCCCTGCTGTGGCCAGCAGGTGGAGCTCTTCTGTGGCACTCAGTCTATGCAGCAGGAAGGCATATGTTCCTTGGCAAGCAGAGCCTCACCCTAACAGTTCCCTGCTTTGGCCAGCAGGGGGGGAAGTCTGCTGTTCCAGCTTCATGCACCCTATCAGGCTGAAATTCAAAGCTTCTGGCCAGCAGAGAAGGCTCAAATTGGGCACATATCATCTTCAGGGTGCCTCTGACTCATCCAGCCAGTTTTAAAACACCTGGCTGCTTTACTTTAGCAGTGCCAACAGCAGAGATTCAACTCTGTGCACTCAGACCAGGCCGCAGAGCGACACGTCTGCTCTTTGGGAAGCGTGGGGAATAAAAGCAGGCCTCAGATCCAAGCCAGGCTGCAGAGCGACACGTTTGCAGCTCTTTGGGAAGCGTGGGAAATAAAAGCAGGCCTCAGATCCAAGCCAGGCTGCACAGTGACCCCCTTGCTCTTTGCAGAGCGTTGGAAATGAAAGCAGGCCTCAAATCCAAGACGGGCTGCAGAGCGACACGTCTGCAGCTCTTTGGGAAGCGTGGGGAATAAAAGCAGGCCTCAGATCCAAGCCAGGCTGCACAGTGACCCCCCTGCTCTTTGCAGAGCGATGGAAACGAAAGCAGGCCTCAAACCAGAGCCAGGCTCAGTCCAATTGGCCTCCAAATCCATCGTCTTTCAGTACTGAACCACTTCCTCAGACACCTCACATCTCCAGGGCAGGTGTAACCACCGGAGACACCGGGAAATGCATCCCGCACACGTCTGGTAAGGCTCCTAACAGGCACATGCAACCAAAACACTTGGAGCAGTTTGCCATCGTTTTGGGCAAGTTCCTGAAGCCAGACAAACGAGGTGTCTGAGGACTCAGGGGGAACCCCTGAGCATGCACGACCGACTCCAAGCTCCGTCGGACGCTTCCCGGCCCGCCCTCCGCCCCAAACGCCCGCCGCTGAGGATGGGACATTTCTCAAACGTCGCCCCAGACGTGTCGTGTGGGGCGTCTGGCGAAGCGGCACGAGCCCCCGAGCGCAACGGCGGGCCTCCTTTCCCCGTGCCGGGCTCCCCTCTTCGATTTCGACCGTTTTGTCCGATCCTTTTTGCGCCGTTTCGGCCTACCGCCAGAACCGTCCGTCGCAGAGAGACGCCGACGCCTCAGGCGCGTCCGCAGCCCCCCCAAACATGGGGGAGGAGCCCGCTTTCAGCTCCCTACCGCCTTTACTTTACCCCCAAATCCACTTTTGTCCGATCCTCAGGTGGTGTTTACCCCCTAACCTAAGACGGATTAGTGCAACGCCTCTTTTGGCCAGCAGATGGAGCTGTGTCCCTCATATGACAGTTCCCTTCTCTGGCCAGCAGATGGAGGTATCTGTTTCAACCCAACACTTCCCTGCTTTGGCCAGCAGGGGGGGAAATCTGATTTTCCAGCTTCATGCACCCTATCAGGCTGAAATTCAAAGCTTCTGGCCAGCAGAGAAGGCTCCAAATCGCCACACATCATCTTCAGGGTGCCTTTGACGCATTCTGCCACTTTGAAAGGGCTCGCTGCTGTACATTTCGAGTGAGATTTTTTGCAAAGTGTGCACCTTCCGCGGCCGCTAGCGGGCGCTACAGTGGGCCCACGATGCCGAAATTGCTCTGAAAAATAATTGAGTGTGTGCCCCACATGCCTGCCGAGTTTCAAAAGCCTAGCTGGCTTGCTTTTCAAGTTGTGCACGTTTAAACTTTGCCATGACTTCAGGGTATCACATTTGCCCACATGGTGCAAACCATATGTTGGCCAGCAGGTGGAGCTGTATCCTGCCCACTCAGTCTATGCAGTGGGAAAACATATGTTCCTTGGCAAGCAGAGCCTCACCCTAACAGTTCCCTGCTTTGGCCAGCAGGGGGGGAAATCTGCTGTTCCAGCTTCATGCACCCTATCAGGCTGAAATTCAAAGCTTCTGGCCAGCAGAGAAGGCTCCAAATCGCCACACATCATCTTCAGGGTGCCTTTGACGCATTCTGCCACCTTGAAAGGGCTCGCTGCTCTACCTTTCGAGTGAGATTTTTTGCAAAGTGTGCACCTTCCGCGGCCGCTAGCGGGCGCTACAGTGGGCCCACGATTCCGAAATTGCTCTGAAAAATAATTGAGTGTGTGCCCCACATGCCTGCCGAGTTTCAAAAGCCTAGCTGGCTTGCTTTTCAAGTTGTGCACGTTTAAACTTTGCCATGACTTCAGGGTATCACATTTGCCCACATGGTGCAAAGCATATGTTGGCCAGCAGGTGGAGCTGTATCCTGCCCACTCAGTCTATGCAGTGGGAAAACATATGTTCCTTGGCAAGCAGAGCCTCACCCTAACAGTTCCCTGCTTTGGCCAGCAGGGGGGGAAATCTGCTGTTCCAGCTTCATGCACCCTATCAGGCTGAAATTCAAAGCTTCTGGCCAGCAGAGAAGGCTCAAATTGGGCACACATCATCTTCAGGGTGCCTCTGACGCGTTCTGCCACTTTGAAAGGGCTCGCTGCTCTACGTTTTGAGTGAGATTTTTTGCAAAGTGTGCACCTTCCGCGGCCGCTAGCGGGCGCTACAGTGGGCCCACGATGCTGACATTGCTCTGAAAAATACTTTACTGTGTGGCCCACATGCCTGCCGAGTTTCACAGGCCTAGCTGTCTCCGTGTTGAAGTTGTGAACGTTTTAACTTTGGGTCTCATTTGGCAAAATGGTGCAATGCACGTGTTGGCCAGCAGGTGGCTGGACACTCACGCTATGCTGTGCTCCCACACATATGTCTTTCCATACACTCCACTATCACAGCCTCACCCCAACGCTTGCCAACAGCAGAGATTCGACTTTATCCACTCAGGGCAGGCTGCAGAGTGACACGGCTGCTCTTTGGAGAGCCTGGGAAATTACAGCAGCCCTCAAACTAATCTGTATAATAGGATTGAACTTGACTTTGTAAAGTGCCTTGAGATGACATGTTTCACGCATTGGCGCTATATAAATAAAATTGACTTCGATTGAATTGAATTCAGATCCCAGCCAGACTCATTTCCATTCCTTCCCATTCAACTTTATTTCCATATCCAACCACTGGTCACTTACCTAAACCCAACCCAGCAGGTCTAACCTTGATCCTTTGTTTAATGCCCCTGCCCAGCTGCTCTCCACAAACCCTAACATCTTAGGGGCTCTTGCCTGAACATAACAGTTCAGGGGCTCTTGCCCGAACATAACATTTTAGCGGCTCTTGCACCATCGCGCGCAGCTGTAGCCACTGCAACGGCTCAACCTTTCGGAGCCACGCCTGGCTGCGGAGCAACGCTGCGTGTGCTCTCCGGCCTGGGAAAAACGGGACCTTGTTGTCACGCAAGCAAAGCCTTTTTCACTCTGTAAACATACTCTCCAGCCTGCCTGCAGCACTCCCCCCTCCGCTCAGCCAGCCCTACTTCCAGCTGCCAGCCAGGCCGGGCCACGCTCTCACACAAGCCTGGGCCCTGGCTCAGCCACATCCACAGCCTGCACCTCCAGGCAAACCCGGGGAACCCACTCTTAAGCCCCCCTCCGCGATCCCAACCCAAGCGGCGAGCCTGCAAGGCCTCCGCGCCCCTGGTAAGGTTGCAAAGCCTGACGCTTCTACCCTCTGGCCAGCAGGTGGAGCTGTTCTGGCCCACTCAGTCTATGCTGCGGGAAAACACATGTTCCTTGGCAAGCAGAGCCTCACCCTAACAGTTCCCTGCTTTGGCCAGCAGGGGTGGGGAAATCTGCGGTTCCAGCTTCATGCACCCTATCAGGCTGAAATTCAAAGCTTCTGGCCAGCAGAGAAGGCTCAAATTGGGCACACATCATCTTCAGGGTGCCTCTGACTCATCCAGCCAGTTTTAAAACACCTGGCTGCTTTACTTTAGCAGTGCCAACAGCAGAGATTCAACTCTGTGCACTCAGACCAGGCCGCAGAGAGACACGTCTGCTCTTTGGGAAGCGTGGGGAATAAAAGCAGGCCTCAGATCCAAGCCAGGCTCTATTGAATTTGTTGCAATTGATTTTTATTTCAACATTGAACCACTGTGTCAGACTCCTAAACCCAACCAACCCCCCCCCCCCCCCTCTAAAAGCAGGCCTCAACTTGAAGCCAAAGTCATTTGAATTTGTTCCAAAATCCATTTTATTTCAGTACTGAAGCACTTCCTCAAACACCAGTCTGGTAAGGTTCCCACAGGGGCCTGCAACCAAACACTTGGAGCCATCTCCAAGAGGTTGGGTTTAGGCAAGAATCCCCTAGGAGGTTAGAATTAGTTAAGACCGTTGGGCAGGGGCAATAGATAAGGGGTCAAGGTAACACCTGCTGGGGTTGGGTTTAGGCATTCTACCACAGAAATCCTTACACAGGCTGGAGGAACCCACATCAAGAGGTTGAAAAGTGTGGGAAATAAAAGCAGGCCTCAAATCCAAGCCAGGCTGCACAGTGACCCCCTTGCTCTTTGCAGAGCGATGGAAATGAAAGCAGGCCTCAAATCCAAGCCAAGCTGCAGAGCGACACGTCTGCAGCTCTTTGGAAAGCGTGGGAAATAAAAGCAGGCCTCAGATCCGAGCCAGGCTGCACAGTGACCCGCTTTCTCTTTGGAAAGCGTGGGGAATGAAAGCAGGCCTCAGATCCAAGCCAGGCTGCAGAGCGACACGTCTGCAGCTCTTTGGAAAGCGTGGGGAATAAAAGCAGGCCTCAGATCCAAGCCAGGCTGCACAGTGACCCGCTGGCTCTTTGCAGAGCGATGGAAATAAAAGCAGGCCTCAAACCAGAGCCAGGCTCAGTCCAATTCGCCTCCAAATCCATCGTCTTTCAGTACTGAACCACTTCCTCAGACACCTCACATCTCCAGGGCAGGTGTAACCACCGGAGACACCGGGAAATGCATCCCGCACACGTCTGGTAAGGCTCCTAACAGGCACATGCAACCAAAACACTTGGAGCAGTTTGCCATCGTTTTGGGCAAGTTCCTGAAGCCAGACAAACGAGGTGTCTGAGGACTCAGGGGGAACCCCTGAGCATGCACGACCGACTCCAAGCTCCGTCGGACGCTTCCCGGCCCGCCCTCCGCCCCAAACGCCCGCCGCTGAGGATGGGACATTTCTCAAACGTCGCCCCAGACGTGTCGTGTGGGGCGTCTGGCGAAGCGGCACGAGCCCCCGAGCGCAACGGCGGGCCTCCTTTCCCCGTGCCGGGCTCCCCTCTTCGATTTCGACCGTTTTGTCCGATCCTTTTTGCGCCGTTTCGGCCTACCGCCAGAACCGTCCGTCGCAGAGAGACGCCGACGCCTCAGGCGCGTCCGCAGCCCCCCCAAACATGGGGGAGGAGCCCGCTTTCAGCTCCCTACCGCCTTTACTTTACCCCCAAATCCACTTTTGTCCGATCCTCAGGTGGTGTTTACCCTCTAACCTAAGACGGATTAGTGCAACGCCTCTTTTGGCCAGCAGATGGAGCTGTGTCCCTCATATGACAGTTCCCTGCTCTGGCCAGCAGATGGAGCTGGCTCTCTCCTTTAAACAGTTCCCTGCTGTGGCCAGCAGATGGAGCTGGCTCTCTCCTTTAAACAGTTCCCTGCTGTGGCCAGCAGGTGGAGCTCTTCTGTGGCACTCAGTCTATGCAGCAGGAAGGCATATGTTCCTTGGCAAGCAGAGCCTCACCCTAACAGTTCCCTGCTTTGGCCAGCAGGGGGGGAAGTCTGCTGTTCCAGCTTCATGCACCCTATCAGGCTGAAATTCAAAGCTTCTGGCCAGCAGAGAAGGCTCAAATTGGGCACACATCATCTTCAGGGTGCCTCTGACTCATCCAGCCAGTTTTAAAACACCTGGCTGCTTTACTTTAGCAGTGCCAACAGCAGAGATTCAACTCTGTGCACTCAGACCAGGCCGCAGAGCGACACGTCTGCTCTTTGGGAAGCGTGGGGAATAAAAGCAGGCCTCAGATCCAAGCCAGGCTGCAGAGCGACACGTTTGCAGCTCTTTGGGAAGCGTGGGAAATAAAAGCAGGCCTCAGATCCAAGCCAGGCTGCACAGTGACCCCCTTGCTCTTTGCAGAGCGTTGGAAATGAAAGCAGGCCTCAAATCCAAGACGGGCTGCAGAGCGACACGTCTGCAGCTCTTTGGGAAGCGTGGGGAATAAAAGCAGGCCTCAGATCCAAGCCAGGCTGCACAGTGACCCCCCTGCTCTTTGCAGAGCGATGGAAACGAAAGCAGGCCTCAAACCAGAGCCAGGCTCAGTCCAATTGGCCTCCAAATCCATCGTCTTTCAGTACTGAACCACTTCCTCAGACACCTCACATCTCCAGGGCAGGTGTAACCACCGGAGACACCGGGAAATGCATCCCGCACACGTCTGGTAAGGCTCCTAACAGGCACATGCAACCAAAACACTTGGAGCAGTTTGCCATCGTTTTGGGCAAGTTCCTGAAGCCAGACAAACGAGGTGTCTGAGGACTCAGGGGGAACCCCTGAGCATGCACGACCGACTCCAAGCTCCGTCGGACGCTTCCCGGCCCGCCCTCCGCCCCAAACGCCCGCCGCTGAGGATGGGACATTTCTCAAACGTCGCCCCAGACGTGTCGTGTGGGGCGTCTGGCGAAGCGGCACGAGCCCCCGAGCGCAACGGCGGGCCTCCTTTCCCCGTGCCGGGCTCCCCTCTTCGATTTCGACCGTTTTGTCCGATCCTTTTTGCGCCGTTTCGGCCTACCGCCAGAACCGTCCGTCGCAGAGAGACGCCGACGCCTCAGGCGCGTCCGCAGCCCCCCCAAACATGGGGGAGGAGCCCGCTTTCAGCTCCCTACCGCCTTTACTTTACCCCCAAATCCACTTTTGTCCGATCCTCAGGTGGTGTTTACCCCCTAACCTAAGACGGATTAGTGCAACGCCTCTTTTGGCCAGCAGATGGAGCTGTGTCCCTCATATGACAGTTCCCTTCTCTGGCCAGCAGATGGAGGTATCTGTTTCAACCCAACACTTCCCTGCTTTGGCCAGCAGGGGGGGAAATCTGATTTTCCAGCTTCATGCACCCTATCAGGCTGAAATTCAAAGCTTCTGGCCAGCAGAGAAGGCTCCAAATCGCCACACATCATCTTCAGGGTGCCTTTGACGCATTCTGCCACTTTGAAAGGGCTCGCTGCTGTACATTTCGAGTGAGATTTTTTGCAAAGTGTGCACCTTCCGCGGCCGCTAGCGGGCGCTACAGTGGGCCCACGATGCCGAAATTGCTCTGAAAAATAATTGAGTGTGTGCCCCACATGCCTGCCGAGTTTCAAAAGCCTAGCTGGCTTGCTTTTCAAGTTGTGCACGTTTAAACTTTGCCATGACTTCAGGGTATCACATTTGCCCACATGGTGCAAACCATATGTTGGCCAGCAGGTGGAGCTGTATCCTGCCCACTCAGTCTATGCAGTGGGAAAACATATGTTCCTTGGCAAGCAGAGCCTCACCCTAACAGTTCCCTGCTTTGGCCAGCAGGGGGGGAAATCTGCTGTTCCAGCTTCATGCACCCTATCAGGCTGAAATTCAAAGCTTCTGGCCAGCAGAGAAGGCTCCAAATCGCCACACATCATCTTCAGGGTGCCTTTGACGCATTCTGCCACCTTGAAAGGGCTCGCTGCTCTACCTTTCGAGTGAGATTTTTTGCAAAGTGTGCACCTTCCGCGGCCGCTAGCGGGCGCTACAGTGGGCCCACGATTCCGAAATTGCTCTGAAAAATAATTGAGTGTGTGCCCCACATGCCTGCCGAGTTTCAAAAGCCTAGCTGGCTTGCTTTTCAAGTTGTGCACGTTTAAACTTTGCCATGACTTCAGGGTATCACATTTGCCCACATGGTGCAAAGCATATGTTGGCCAGCAGGTGGAGCTGTATCCTGCCCACTCAGTCTATGCAGTGGGAAAACATATGTTCCTTGGCAAGCAGAGCCTCACCCTAACAGTTCCCTGCTTTGGCCAGCAGGGGGGGAAATCTGCTGTTCCAGCTTCATGCACCCTATCAGGCTGAAATTCAAAGCTTCTGGCCAGCAGAGAAGGCTCAAATTGGGCACACATCATCTTCAGGGTGCCTCTGACGCGTTCTGCCACTTTGAAAGGGCTCGCTGCTCTACGTTTTGAGTGAGATTTTTTGCAAAGTGTGCACCTTCCGCGGCCGCTAGCGGGCGCTACAGTGGGCCCACGATGCTGACATTGCTCTGAAAAATACTTTACTGTGTGGCCCACATGCCTGCCGAGTTTCACAGGCCTAGCTGTCTCCGTGTTGAAGTTGTGAACGTTTTAACTTTGGGTCTCATTTGGCAAAATGGTGCAATGCACGTGTTGGCCAGCAGGTGGCTGGACACTCACGCTATGCTGTGCTCCCACACATATGTCTTTCCATACACTCCACTATCACAGCCTCACCCCAACGCTTGCCAACAGCAGAGATTCGACTTTATCCACTCAGGGCAGGCTGCAGAGTGACACGGCTGCTCTTTGGAGAGCCTGGGAAATTACAGCAGCCCTCAAACTAATCTGTATAATAGGATTGAACTTGACTTTGTAAAGTGCCTTGAGATGACATGTTTCACGCATTGGCGCTATATAAATAAAATTGACTTCGATTGAATTGAATTCAGATCCCAGCCAGACTCATTTCCATTCCTTCCCATTCAACTTTATTTCCATATCCAACCACTGGTCACTTACCTAAACCCAACCCAGCAGGTCTAACCTTGATCCTTTGTTTAATGCCCCTGCCCAGCTGCTCTCCACAAACCCTAACATCTTAGGGGCTCTTGCCTGAACATAACAGTTCAGGGGCTCTTGCCCGAACATAACATTTTAGCGGCTCTTGCACCATCGCGCGCAGCTGTAGCCACTGCAACGGCTCAACCTTTCGGAGCCACGCCTGGCTGCGGAGCAACGCTGCGTGTGCTCTCCGGCCTGGGAAAAACGGGACCTTGTTGTCACGCAAGCAAAGCCTTTTTCACTCTGTAAACATACTCTCCAGCCTGCCTGCAGCACTCCCCCCTCCGCTCAGCCAGCCCTACTTCCAGCTGCCAGCCAGGCCGGGCCACGCTCTCACACAAGCCTGGGCCCTGGCTCAGCCACATCCACAGCCTGCACCTCCAGGCAAACCCGGGGAACCCACTCTTAAGCCCCCCTCCGCGATCCCAACCCAAGCGGCGAGCCTGCAAGGCCTCCGCGCCCCTGGTAAGGTTGCAAAGCCTGACGCTTCTACCCTCTGGCCAGCAGGTGGAGCTGTTCTGGCCCACTCAGTCTATGCTGCGGGAAAACACATGTTCCTTGGCAAGCAGAGCCTCACCCTAACAGTTCCCTGCTTTGGCCAGCAGGGGTGGGGAAATCTGCGGTTCCAGCTTCATGCACCCTATCAGGCTGAAATTCAAAGCTTCTGGCCAGCAGAGAAGGCTCAAATTGGGCACACATCATCTTCAGGGTGCCTCTGACTCATCCAGCCAGTTTTAAAACACCTGGCTGCTTTACTTTAGCAGTGCCAACAGCAGAGATTCAACTCTGTGCACTCAGACCAGGCCGCAGAGAGACACGTCTGCTCTTTGGGAAGCGTGGGGAATAAAAGCAGGCCTCAGATCCAAGCCAGGCTCTATTGAATTTGTTGCAATTGATTTTTATTTCAACATTGAACCACTGTGTCAGACTCCTAAACCCAACCAACCCCCCCCCCCCCCTCTAAAAGCAGGCCTCAACTTGAAGCCAAAGTCATTTGAATTTGTTCCAAAATCCATTTTATTTCAGTACTGAAGCACTTCCTCAAACACCAGTCTGGTAAGGTTCCCACAGGGGCCTGCAACCAAACACTTGGAGCCATCTCCAAGAGGTTGGGTTTAGGCAAGAATCCCCTAGGAGGTTAGAATTAGTTAAGACCGTTGGGCAGGGGCAATAGATAAGGGGTCAAGGTAACACCTGCTGGGGTTGGGTTTAGGCATTCTACCACAGAAATCCTTACACAGGCTGGAGGAACCCACATCAAGAGGTTGAAAAGTGTGGGAAATAAAAGCAGGCCTCAAATCCAAGCCAGGCTGCACAGTGACCCCCTTGCTCTTTGCAGAGCGATGGAAATGAAAGCAGGCCTCAAATCCAAGCCAAGCTGCAGAGCGACACGTCTGCAGCTCTTTGGAAAGCGTGGGAAATAAAAGCAGGCCTCAGATCCGAGCCAGGCTGCACAGTGACCCGCTTTCTCTTTGGAAAGCGTGGGGAATGAAAGCAGGCCTCAGATCCAAGCCAGGCTGCAGAGCGACACGTCTGCAGCTCTTTGGAAAGCGTGGGGAATAAAAGCAGGCCTCAGATCCAAGCCAGGCTGCACAGTGACCCGCTGGCTCTTTGCAGAGCGATGGAAATAAAAGCAGGCCTCAAACCAGAGCCAGGCTCAGTCCAATTCGCCTCCAAATCCATCGTCTTTCAGTACTGAACCACTTCCTCAGACACCTCACATCTCCAGGGCAGGTGTAACCACCGGAGACACCGGGAAATGCATCCCGCACACGTCTGGTAAGGCTCCTAACAGGCACATGCAACCAAAAGACTTGGAGCAGTTTGCCATCGTTTTGGGCAAGTTCCTGAAGCCAGACAAACGAGGTGTCTGCGGACTCAGGGGGAACCCCTGAGCATGCACGACCGACTCCAAGCTCCGTCGGACGCTTCCCGGCCCGCCCTCCGCCCCAAACGCCCGCCGCTGAGGATGGGACATTTCTCAAACGTCGCCCCAGACGTGTCGTGTGGGGCGTCTGGCGAAGCGGCACGAGCCCCCGAGCGCAACGGCGGGCCTCCTTTCCCCGTGCCGGGCTCCCCTCTTCGATTTCGACCGTTTTGTCCGATCCTTTTTGCGCCGTTTCGGCCTACCGCCAGAACCGTCCGTCGCAGAGAGACGCCGACGCCTCAGGCGCGTCCGCAGCCCCCCCAAACATGGGGGAGGAGCCCGCTTTCAGCTCCCTACCGCCTTTACTTTACCCCCAAATCCACTTTTGTCCGATCCTCAGGTGGTGTTTACCCTCTAACCTAAGACGGATTAGTGCAACGCCTCTTTTGGCCAGCAGATGGAGCTGTGTCCCTCATATGACAGTTCCCTGCTCTGGCCAGCAGATGGAGCTGGCTCTCTCCTTTAAACAGTTCCCTGCTGTGGCCAGCAGATGGAGCTGGCTCTCTCCTTTAAACAGTTCCCTGCTGTGGCCAGCAGGTGGAGCTCTTCTGTGGCACTCAGTCTATGCAGCAGGAAGGCATATGTTCCTTGGCAAGCAGAGCCTCACCCTAACAGTTCCCTGCTTTGGCCAGCAGGGGGGGAAGTCTGCTGTTCCAGCTTCATGCACCCTATCAGGCTGAAATTCAAAGCTTCTGGCCAGCAGAGAAGGCTCAAATTGGGCACACATCATCTTCAGGGTGCCTCTGACTCATCCAGCCAGTTTTAAAACACCTGGCTGCTTTACTTTAGCAGTGCCAACAGCAGAGATTCAACTCTGTGCACTCAGACCAGGCCGCAGAGCGACTCGTCTGCTCTTTGGGAAGCGTGGGGAATAAAAGCAGGCCTCAGATCCAAGCCAGGCTCTATTGAATTTGTTGCAATTGATTTTTATTTCAACATTGAACCACTGTGTCAGACTCCTAAACCCAACCGCCCCCAGCACCTCTCACCTTGAGCCTTCCTTTAATGCCCCTGCCCAACTGCTCTCCACTAACCTCAACCTTTCAGGGGCTCTTGCCTGAACCTAACCACCTAGGGAGTTCTTGCCCGATCACACGAAGGTGCTGCCAACAGCAGAGATTCACCTCTATCCACTCAGACCAGGCTGCAGAGCGACACGTCTGCAGCTCTTTGGGAAGCGTGGGAAATAAAAGCAGGCCTCAGATCCGAGCCAGGCTGCACAGTGACCCGCTTGCTCTTTGGAAAGCGTGGGGAATGAAAGCAGGCCTCAGATCCAAGCCAGGCTGCAGAGCGACACGTCTGCAGCTCTTTGGAAAGCGTGGGAAATAAAAGCAGGCCTCAGATCCAAGCCAGGCTGCACAGTGACCCCCTTGCTCTTTGCAGAGCGTTGGAAATGAAAGCAGGCCTCAAATCCAAGACGGGCTGCAGAGCGACACGTCTGCAGCTCTTTGGGAAGCGTGGGGAATAAAAGCAGGCCTCAGATCCAAGCCAGGCTGCACAGTGACCCCCCTGCTCTTTGCAGAGCGATGGAAACGAAAGCAGGCCTCAAACCAGAGCCAGGCTCAGTCCAATTGGCCTCCAAATCCATCGTCTTTCAGTACTGAACCACTTCCTCAGACACCTCACATCTCCAGGGCAGGTGTAACCACCGGAGACACCGGGAAATGCATCCCGCACACGTCTGGTAAGGCTCCTAACAGGCACATGCAACCAAAACACTTGGAGCAGTTTGCCATCGTTTTGGGCAAGTTCCTGAAGCCAGACAAACGAGGTGTCTGAGGACTCAGGGGGAACCCCTGAGCATGCACGACCGACTCCAAGCTCCGTCGGACGCTTCCCGGCCCGCCCTCCGCCCCAAACGCCCGCCGCTGAGGATGGGACATTTCTCAAACGTCGCCCCAGACGTGTCGTGTGGGGCGTCTGGCGAAGCGGCACGAGCCCCCGAGCGCAACGGCGGGCCTCCTTTCCCCGTGCCGGGCTCCCCTCTTCGATTTCGACCGTTTTGTCCGATCCTTTTTGCGCCGTTTCGGCCTACCGCCAGAACCGTCCGTCGCAGAGAGACGCCGACGCCTCAGGCGCGTCCGCAGCCCCCCCAAACATGGGGGAGGAGCCCGCTTTCAGCTCCCTACCGCCTTTACTTTACCCCCAAATCCACTTTTGTCCGATCCTCAGGTGGTGTTTACCCCCTAACCTAAGACGGATTAGTGCAACGCCTCTTTTGGCCAGCAGATGGAGCTGTGTCCCTCATATGACAGTTCCCTTCTCTGGCCAGCAGATGGAGGTATCTGTTTCAACCCAACACTTCCCTGCTTTGGCCAGCAGGGGGGGAAATCTGATTTTCCAGCTTCATGCACCCTATCAGGCTGAAATTCAAAGCTTCTGGCCAGCAGAGAAGGCTCCAAATCGCCACACATCATCTTCAGGGTGCCTTTGACGCATTCTGCCACTTTGAAAGGGCTCGCTGCTGTACATTTCGAGTGAGATTTTTTGCAAAGTGTGCACCTTCCGCGGCCGCTAGCGGGCGCTACAGTGGGCCCACGATGCCGAAATTGCTCTGAAAAATAATTGAGTGTGTGCCCCACATGCCTGCCGAGTTTCAAAAGCCTAGCTGGCTTGCTTTTCAAGTTGTGCACGTTTAAACTTTGCCATGACTTCAGGGTATCACATTTGCCCACATGGTGCAAACCATATGTTGGCCAGCAGGTGGAGCTGTATCCTGCCCACTCAGTCTATGCAGTGGGAAAACATATGTTCCTTGGCAAGCAGAGCCTCACCCTAACAGTTCCCTGCTTTGGCCAGCAGGGGGGGAAATCTGCTGTTCCAGCTTCATGCACCCTATCAGGCTGAAATTCAAAGCTTCTGGCCAGCAGAGAAGGCTCCAAATCGCCACACATCATCTTCAGGGTGCCTTTGACGCATTCTGCCACCTTGAAAGGGCTCGCTGCTCTACCTTTCGAGTGAGATTTTTTGCAAAGTGTGCACCTTCCGCGGCCGCTAGCGGGCGCTACAGTGGGCCCACGATTCCGAAATTGCTCTGAAAAATAATTGAGTGTGTGCCCCACATGCCTGCCGAGTTTCAAAAGCCTAGCTGGCTTGCTTTTCAAGTTGTGCACGTTTAAACTTTGCCATGACTTCAGGGTATCACATTTGCCCACATGGTGCAAAGCATATGTTGGCCAGCAGGTGGAGCTGTATCCTGCCCACTCAGTCTATGCAGTGGGAAAACATATGTTCCTTGGCAAGCAGAGCCTCACCCTAACAGTTCCCTGCTTTGGCCAGCAGGGGGGGAAATCTGCTGTTCCAGCTTCATGCACCCTATCAGGCTGAAATTCAAAGCTTCTGGCCAGCAGAGAAGGCTCAAATTGGGCACACATCATCTTCAGGGTGCCTCTGACGCGTTCTGCCACTTTGAAAGGGCTCGCTGCTCTACGTTTTGAGTGAGATTTTTTGCAAAGTGTGCACCTTCCGCGGCCGCTAGCGGGCGCTACAGTGGGCCCACGATGCTGACATTGCTCTGAAAAATACTTTACTGTGTGGCCCACATGCCTGCCGAGTTTCACAGGCCTAGCTGTCTCCGTGTTGAAGTTGTGAACGTTTTAACTTTGGGTCTCATTTGGCAAAATGGTGCAATGCACGTGTTGGCCAGCAGGTGGCTGGACACTCACGCTATGCTGTGCTCCCACACATATGTCTTTCCATACACTCCACTATCACAGCCTCACCCCAACGCTTGCCAACAGCAGAGATTCGACTTTATCCACTCAGGGCAGGCTGCAGAGTGACACGGCTGCTCTTTGGAGAGCCTGGGAAATTACAGCAGCCCTCAAACTAATCTGTATAATAGGATTGAACTTGACTTTGTAAAGTGCCTTGAGATGACATGTTTCACGCATTGGCGCTATATAAATAAAATTGACTTCGATTGAATTGAATTCAGATCCCAGCCAGACTCATTTCCATTCCTTCCCATTCAACTTTATTTCCATATCCAACCACTGGTCACTTACCTAAACCCAACCCAGCAGGTCTAACCTTGATCCTTTGTTTAATGCCCCTGCCCAGCTGCTCTCCACAAACCCTAACATCTTAGGGGCTCTTGCCTGAACATAACAGTTCAGGGGCTCTTGCCCGAACATAACATTTTAGCGGCTCTTGCACCATCGCGCGCAGCTGTAGCCACTGCAACGGCTCAACCTTTCGGAGCCACGCCTGGCTGCGGAGCAACGCTGCGTGTGCTCTCCGGCCTGGGAAAAACGGGACCTTGTTGTCACGCAAGCAAAGCCTTTTTCACTCTGTAAACATACTCTCCAGCCTGCCTGCAGCACTCCCCCCTCCGCTCAGCCAGCCCTACTTCCAGCTGCCAGCCAGGCCGGGCCACGCTCTCACACAAGCCTGGGCCCTGGCTCAGCCACATCCACAGCCTGCACCTCCAGGCAAACCCGGGGAACCCACTCTTAAGCCCCCCTCCGCGATCCCAACCCAAGCGGCGAGCCTGCAAGGCCTCCGCGCCCCTGGTAAGGTTGCAAAGCCTGACGCTTCTACCCTCTGGCCAGCAGGTGGAGCTGTTCTGGCCCACTCAGTCTATGCTGCGGGAAAACACATGTTCCTTGGCAAGCAGAGCCTCACCCTAACAGTTCCCTGCTTTGGCCAGCAGGGGTGGGGAAATCTGCGGTTCCAGCTTCATGCACCCTATCAGGCTGAAATTCAAAGCTTCTGGCCAGCAGAGAAGGCTCAAATTGGGCACACATCATCTTCAGGGTGCCTCTGACTCATCCAGCCAGTTTTAAAACACCTGGCTGCTTTACTTTAGCAGTGCCAACAGCAGAGATTCAACTCTGTGCACTCAGACCAGGCCGCAGAGAGACACGTCTGCTCTTTGGGAAGCGTGGGGAATAAAAGCAGGCCTCAGATCCAAGCCAGGCTCTATTGAATTTGTTGCAATTGATTTTTATTTCAACATTGAACCACTGTGTCAGACTCCTAAACCCAACCAACCCCCCCCCCCCCTCTAAAAGCAGGCCTCAACTTGAAGCCAAAGTCATTTGAATTTGTTCCAAAATCCATTTTATTTCAGTACTGAAGCACTTCCTCAAACACCAGTCTGGTAAGGTTCCCACAGGGGCCTGCAACCAAACACTTGGAGCCATCTCCAAGAGGTTGGGTTTAGGCAAGAATCCCCTAGGAGGTTAGAATTAGTTAAGACCGTTGGGCAGGGGCAATAGATAAGGGGTCAAGGTAACACCTGCTGGGGTTGGGTTTAGGCATTCTACCACAGAAATCCTTACACAGGCTGGAGGAACCCACATCAAGAGGTTGAAAAGTGTGGGAAATAAAAGCAGGCCTCAAATCCAAGCCAGGCTGCACAGTGACCCCCTTGCTCTTTGCAGAGCGATGGAAATGAAAGCAGGCCTCAAATCCAAGCCAAGCTGCAGAGCGACACGTCTGCAGCTCTTTGGAAAGCGTGGGAAATAAAAGCAGGCCTCAGATCCGAGCCAGGCTGCACAGTGACCCGCTTTCTCTTTGGAAAGCGTGGGGAATGAAAGCAGGCCTCAGATCCAAGCCAGGCTGCAGAGCGACACGTCTGCAGCTCTTTGGAAAGCGTGGGGAATAAAAGCAGGCCTCAGATCCAAGCCAGGCTGCACAGTGACCCGCTGGCTCTTTGCAGAGCGATGGAAATAAAAGCAGGCCTCAAACCAGAGCCAGGCTCAGTCCAATTCGCCTCCAAATCCATCGTCTTTCAGTACTGAACCACTTCCTCAGACACCTCACATCTCCAGGGCAGGTGTAACCACCGGAGACACCGGAAATGCATCCCGCACACGTCTGGTAAGGCTCCTAACAGGCACTGCAACCAAAAGACTTGGAGCAGTTTGCCATCGTTTTGGGCAAGTTCCTGAAGCCAGACAAACGAGGTGTCTGCGGACTCAGGGGAACCCCTGAGCATGCACGACCGACTCCAAGCTCCGTCGGACGCTTCCCGGCCCGCCCTCCGCCCCAAACGCCCGCCGCTGAGGATGGGACATTTCTCAAACGTCGCCCCAGACGTGTCGTGTGGGGCGTCTGGCGAAGCGGCACGAGCCCCCGAGCGCAACGGCGGGCCTCCTTTCCCCGTGCCGGGCTCCCCTCTTCGATTTCGACCGTTTTGTCCGATCCTTTTTGCGCCGTTTCGGCCTACCGCCAGAACCGTCCGTCGCAGAGAGACGCCGACGCCTCAGGCGCGTCCGCAGCCCCCCCAAACATGGGGGAGGAGCCCGCTTTCAGCTCCCTACCGCCTTTACTTTACCCCCAAATCCACTTTTGTCCGATCCTCAGGTGGTGTTTACCCTCTAACCTAAGACGGATTAGTGCAACGCCTCTTTTGGCCAGCAGATGGAGCTGTGTCCCTCATATGACAGTTCCCTGCTCTGGCCAGCAGATGGAGCTGGCTCTCTCCTTTAAACAGTTCCCTGCTGTGGCCAGCAGATGGAGCTGGCTCTCTCCTTTAAACAGTTCCCTGCTGTGGCCAGCAGGTGGAGCTCTTCTGTGGCACTCAGTCTATGCAGCAGGAAGGCATATGTTCCTTGGCAAGCAGAGCCTCACCCTAACAGTTCCCTGCTTTGGCCAGCAGGGGGGGAAGTCTGCTGTTCCAGCTTCATGCACCCTATCAGGCTGAAATTCAAAGCTTCTGGCCAGCAGAGAAGGCTCAAATTGGGCACACATCATCTTAGGGTGCCTTTGACGCATTCTGCCACCTTGAAAGGGCTCGCTGCTCTACCTTTCGAGTGAGATTTTTTGCAAAGTGTGCACCTTCCGCGGCCGCTAGCGGGCGCTACAGTGGGCCCACGATTCCGAAATTGCTCTGAAAAATAATTGAGTGTGTGCCCCACATGCCTGCCGAGTTTCAAAAGCCTAGCTGGCTTGCTTTTCAAGTTGTGCACGTTTAAACTTTGCCATGACTTCAGGGTATCACATTTGCCCACATGGTGCAAAGCATATGTTGGCCAGCAGGTGGAGCTGTATCCTGCCCACTCAGTCTATGCAGTGGAAAACATATGTTCCTTGGCAAGCAGAGCCTCACCCAACAGTTCCCTGCTTTGGCCAGCAGGGGGGGAAATCTGCTGTTCCAGCTTCATGCACCCTATCAGGCTGAAATTCAAAGCTTCTGGCCAGCAGAGAAGGCTCAATTGGGCACACATCATCTGTCAGGGTGCCTCTGACGCGTTCTGCCACTTGAAAGGGCTCGCTGCTCTACGTTTTGAGTGAGATTTTTTGCAAAGTGTGCACCTTCCGCGGCCGCTAGCGGGCGCTACAGTGGGGCCCACGATGCTGACATTGCTCTGAAAAATACTTTACTGTGTGGCCCACATGCCTGCCGAGTTTCACAGGCCTAGCTGTCTCCGTGTTGAAGTTGTGAACGTTTTAATTTGGGTCTCATTTGGCAAAATGGTGCAATGCACGTGTTGGCCAGCAGGTGGCTGGACACTCACGCTATGCTGTGCTCCCACACATATGTCTTTCCATACACTCCACTATCACAGCCTCACCCCAACGCTTGCCAACAGCAGAGATTCGACTTTATCCACTCAGGGCAGGCTGCAGAGTGACACGGCTGCTCTTTGGAGAGCCTGGGAAATTACAGCAGCCCTCAAACTAATCTGTATAATAGGATTGACTTGACTTTGTAAAGTGCCTTGAGATGACATGTTTCACGCATTGGCGCTATATAAATAAAATTGACTTCGATTGAATTGAATTCAGATCCAGCCAGACTCATTTCCATTCCTTCCCATTCAACTTTATTTCCATATCCAACCACTGGTCACTTACCTAAACCCAACCCAGCAGGTCTAACTTGATCCTTTGTTTAATGCCCCTGCCCAGCTGCTCTCCACAAACCCTAACATCTTAGGGGCTCTTGCCTGAACATAACAGTTCAGGGGCTCTTGCCCGAACATAACATTTTAGCGGCTCTTGCACCATCGCGCGCAGCTGTAGCCACTGCAAACCGGCTCAACCTTTCGGAGCCACGCCTGGCTGCGGAGCAACGCTGCGTGTGCTCTCCGGCCTGGGAAAAACGGGACCTTGTTGTCACGCAAGCAAAGCCTTTTTCACTCTGTAAACATACTCCTCCAGCCTGCCTGCAGCACTCCCCCCTCCGCTCAGCCAGCCCTACTTCAGCTGCCAGCCAGGCCCGGGCCACGCTCTCACACAAGCCTGGGCCCTGGCTCAGCCACATCCACAGCCTGCACCTCCAGGCAAACCCGGGGAACCCACTCTTAAGCCCCCCTCCGCGATCCAACCAAGCGGCGAGCCTGCAAGGCCTCCGCGCCCCTGGTAAGGTTGCAAAGCCTGACGCTTCTACCTCTGGCCAGCAGGTGGAGCTGTTCTGGCCCACTCAGTCTATGCTGCGGGAAAACACATGTTCCTTGGCAAGCAGAGCCTCACCCTAACAGTTCCCTGCTTTGGCCAGCAGGGGTGGGGAAATTGCGGTTCCAGCTTCATGCACCTATCAGGCTGAAATTCAAAGCTTCTGGCCAGCAGAGAAGGCTCAAATTGGGCACACAATCATCTTCAGGGTGCCTCTGACTCATCCAGCCAGTTTAAAAACACCTGGCTGCTTTACTTTAGCAGTGCCCAACAGCAGAGATTCAACTCTGTGCACTCAGACCAGGCCGCAGAGAGACACGTCTGCTCTTTGGGAAGCGTGGGGAATAAAAGCAGGCCTCAGATCCAAGCCAGGCTCTATTGAATTTGTTGCAATTGATTTTA
>JAZIBN010000217.1:0-27967 GCA_037039145.1 Fundulus diaphanus
TAGGCTCTCCATGACGCAGTCCACATAAATGTTAGTGCTCTCCATTAGCTCTCGATCTTCCATGGACGTGCATGATGTCACAGGTGAGCATGACAGCGTGTCTGTTGTCCAAAGTGACTTCCCTGGCGCGTACACAATCGAATATGTGTAGCGCATCAGCCTCATCCTGAAGCGCTGAATTCTTGGCGGCAAAAGATCTAAAGCTTGGGCCCCAAGTAGGCTCAGAAGAGGTTTGTGATCGGTTTCCAGGCAGAACAGCTTTCCTAACAGAAAATCTTTAAATCGTTCGCATGCCCAGGTGAGCCCCAGGGCCTCCTTCTCAACCTGTGCATAACGCTGTTCTGTTGGAGTGAGCGATCGTGATGCATAAGTCACAGGCTTCCATTCCTCCCCCCATTTCTGAAGAAGAACACCTCCCAAGCCATATGACGACGCATCAGCCGACACTTTAGTTTCTCTATTGGGGTCGTACATGGCCAGCACTGGAGGAGAAGACAATGTTTCTTCAGTTTTTCAAACGCTGCTGCCTGGTCCACGTCCCAGACCCAGGAGTTTTTTTTTCGAAAGGAGGTCGCGCAGTGGCTTATCCATGTCTGCTAGCTGGGGAAGGAACCTCCCCAACTGATTTACCATCCCAAGAAAACTCCGTAACTCGGTTACGTTTGTGGGCTCCTTCATTTCTGTGATACGCCACAGTTTTCCTCGGGTCAGGATGGATGCCCTCGATTGTAATGATATGGCCTAAAAAGACCACCTTAGCCTTGGAGAGTTCGCACTTGTCTACATTTAGAGTAATGCCTGCCTTTTCCAGTCTTTGTAGCACGGCATGGAGTCTAATGTCATGCTGCTCCTGGTCCTTCCCCCACACCAACAGGTCATCAATGTGGCAAATGACACCTTCCAACCCTTCTGTGACCTCAGCCATCCTGCACTGAAAATGCTCAGGAGCGGAGGCAATGCCAAATGGGAGGCGGTTAAAGTGGAACCGCCCGAAGGGTGTGATAAACGTGGTATACTTTGAAGACGCCTCTGTAAGGGGAATCTGCCAGAAGCCCATATTTGCTAACCTGACAACAGCCAGATGCATGTCTCGCTCCGCCTAGCTCCACTCACATACATCTGGGACACCTCCATAGGAATTGCCTTTATTGAAGGCTGGGCCTTATCAAAAATCCTTGCATATGATTGGATAAGCCACTTGTCTGTCATCTTTATCGACGTGCTATTTCAACCACTCACACCGACGCCAACCCGTGACGCTGATGAGAGCGACGCAGGAAAAAAAAAACTTTTTTTTTATGTGTTTGCGGCTCTAGTGGCACGCGTTTTATTGACAGTGAGCTGACAGGAAGAGGGGGGAAGACAGGCGGCATCTCCTCCTACTAATATACAATCAGTTTGAAGCTCTTAAATTTTTTTTTCCCCCCAGTGTCCTGTCTAGCAATGTGGCAATAAGAACTGATGTCTTAATGCCAAGTAGAGCTTGACAGATTTTGCTTTCACAAGTGGAGCAAACATCTTACGCCATTGTGCTCCGCTTGATTTGTGCATGTAAATAGCTTTATTGTGATTCCTGCAGGGAGAATTTCAAATTATATGGACACTACAATAGGAAAGTAGGAGAGTAAAGGAAGAACAAGAAGAGAAAAAAAAGAAAGAGAAGAGGTGAAAGAAAGAAGAGATAAAACGGAGAGAATGATAAAACGTCCTCTGTCTGCTCCATCACCTGGAAAGAGACGCAAAAAGAACAGCACAACCAACAGACATAAAGCAACAGATACAATCGAGTAACACCTTGACGCCATTGCTAAATCATATGTATTATTATTTAAGCTGACATGTGTAATGTGATACCTGAAAAAAGAAAGTGAATAAAAATAAATAAATAAATTACAGGCTTTCTGTATATAAGTGAACACTCAATACCTGGAACCCTGCACCTGTGGGAGTTTGTGAGAGTGCACTAGAAAAGAATAAATGGTCGACCATCAATATTCAATACAGCAGCAACCCAATGACCTTCTGCATCTTTTTTAACTTCCATAATATTTCCTGGGCAGTTGTTCATGCAAATGGCCACACCAGCAGATTTGTCAGCTCCATGGCTGAATAAAATTGTGTCCCCCCATTGATTTCTCCAAAATGTTGTGTCCTCTTCACTGGAATGAGTTTCTTGTAGAAAAACACATTGTGCCTTTTATCCCTTGCAAAACAAAAAATAGCTTTTCTTTCTGTGATGTCCTTAAGCCCCCTTGTGTTTAATGAAATAAAAGAACATTTGTGACTTAATCATATGGATTAACCTAACAAGTTATTATGAACAGGCTACCAGTAACTCACCTTGATAAAAGTATAACAACTTAGGGAAGAGAAAAAAATACAGGTATTGGACCCTCTAATCAAACCTTTTGTGTGTTATCTTTGTAAAGATCAGCTGCTAGTTCTCTTGAAGCTTGTTATGCGAATATCTGTACATCCTCAATGAAGCCAAGCAGTCCCCGGAAGTACGCCCTTTTCTTCTGATCCTGCGCCTCCTTGATCTTTGGCCACAACTTCTCTTTTGCAGCTTTATCCTCTTTTGTCAAACCGGAGGATTGCGAAGCAGGGCCATTGCCCGCCTGGTGGATGGCAGGTCCATTGCTGAAACCACATAGTGGTACTTTGTGTCATCTGAGGAGTATCCACGAAGAGCAAACTGTGCTTTGACGTGGAAGAACTATGACTGTGGATCATTCAGCCAGAAATCCGGAATCTTAATGGCCACAGCAAAAGAAGCCGGAGGAGCCGGTGGAGGTCCACCAGAAACTTGAATCGGCTGTGAGAAGCTGGGTACACCATCAGATGTGGACATGTTGGCTCACAGGGGTCACCAATGTGGAAGAGTTGAAAAGGACGATACAAAGGAGGTATGTTCAAACACTTCTTTACTCTACTCCAAGAATGAGCAACGGTACAGAAAACCTATATATATACCCCAACGAACAAACATATTTTCAAATCAAAACATCCTCTCCACTGAGTGAGAGTGGAGCCCCTCAGTGGTCCGCCACACCTCTTCCCACTCACGTCTATATTTCTGCAAGCGTTTTCGCTTCTTAGAACGTGGTGGAGTATCGGGCGTAGTGGACATCTTTAAAAGGCGCGGGAGTGTAGAACAGCGCGGATGTATGCCTGTCTCCAGGCAACCGTGACATCAGCGCAGGCTGGCCACACAGCTCAGACAGAGAGGGGGTCTTGTGTAGATCTCGCCGCAACGGTTTTGTTGTTCTTAGAACTTCCTGTGTTTTATTATGTTCATTATTGTTATATTTAGTGTTGAGGCATGTGTAACGAACAAGTGTATTTGTCTTTTATGAAAATATGGAACAAATCGCATCCCGTATTGGTTCAATACGGGACGCAACATCTAAATGCTGAATAAAGGACAATTCCGTATTTAACGGGACGAGTGGCAACCCTAGGTTCAATACTCAGAAAACATGGGATCTCTTTTCATTTTTATGCTGACGACAGTCAGATATAGTACATGCAACTATTGTGTATTGTGTCACCAACAGAGGTGATGATGTTTTGTCCCAGCAGTTCTTGTGAACCATCTTCTGTGATTTGTGTCCCTTAGCGCCTTACTTGTTACTGCCTACTTGCACACTATCATCTCTGAATATCTAAATGCCCACTGGTATAAACGAAGCCTCAAATCATCATTGTTCAATAAGCACCCTACTACCTCATTATCTGTTATCTGTGACTTTCCTGAACGCTTAAAAAAAATGTAACCCTTGTTCATTGCCTGTTTATCAGCTTTTTTGCCTTCATTATCTGTAATGTGAACTGTAATGTGAACCGGAGTAGCCAAAGAGAAATTTCGCCACGGTAACACAGGGTGACAAACATATTCTTGATTCTCGATTCTTAAGGCAGACCGTTTCAAACTTGGGTATAAAGAGACAGTGATCTTAAACTAGTTCGGCAAGTTGGAGCAGTGGTCAAGTCAAGTTATTTTAACATTCTTTTATTTGCTTTTAAAAGTTTACATGGTCTTGCCCTATCTTACCTCTCTGAGCTGCTTCACCCATACACTCCTGCCTGTTGCCTCAGGTCAGCTGACCAGCTGCTCCTGGAGGTACCGAGATCTAAAGTTATGCTCAGAGGAGACAGAGCTAATTGCGACTGCCAGTGGCTCTAGTGAGGTATTAAAAATAAAGGTGAATGAGGACAGCCTTGTCTTGTAGCTCTTTTCAAGCCACATAATCCCATTATTTATTACGGAAGCTTTAGGACTTTTGTATAACATTTTAACCCACCTAACAAATGAAGCGGAGATCCCAAAGTTATACAAAGCTGCAAATAGGAAGTCCCACTGAACGAGATCAAAGGCCTTCTCATCAAGGGAGAGGGCCACAACTTTTTCTCACGGTTGAGGCTTATTAGATGAAGCGATCTTCTCATATGATCTGTTGACCTATTTTTCATGAATCCTACTTGATTAGGAACTAGTGTTTCTTTAATTTTTTTTAGACAGGGTCTACTTTACAATAAATCATATGTATCTATTTTGGTTGTAGAGCTGCTGTTCTGGACTCATATCAGTTGGGATAATAATCAGAAGATGGAGGAGAAAGGAGAGAAACAATAAAAAATAAATAGTTCCAAACTGTAATTCATTTATTTCAGCTGTCTTCTGAAAAAGGTTTTATCTGTCATTGACATGAATTGCATATCCTATAGCACAAAATTCAAGACAAGACTTCTGTTGGAATTTTCAGTTTGTTATTTATGTCTTGTGTTGTAATAAAGAAAAAGGTTACCCTTTTAAAAAATTATAAAGGCGAGTAATGTATGTGTAGAACAGTGTTCTGCTGAGAGATTTTAACAGTGTTTTCTTTTTTCAGCTTTAGTCCTCATCACTGTCCATCTCTAAAGGATCAAAATTTGGATCATCTTCATCCAAATCCAAGTCTTCAATGTCCTGGAACAATGACTCGTCCACTTCAACGTTGTTTCCAGCTGAGAAAGAAAAAAACAATCAAACATACTTTAGAAAAAAGCTGGTGAACAAATCTCCATGCAAAAAAAATGCATTCTGGCTTGGACTTCAAACATTGTAGATTTATCTGTAAAAGCGAAAGGTTGACAAGTGTTAAAATGTTGCAGTCGTCGTTTGGATTATAGAAAAAACAAAAACTCATTCATACAATCCTTGGAAAACAGCTTAAAGAGAACCATTAGCACCTACAGCTATTAAAAATATTAAGGCATTTGAAAGACAATATTCCATTTTAAACGTCAAATTTTAGACAAATGTAAGCTTTTTTTACGAGCAATGTTTTTGCTTTGAGATTGTGAGCTACAAGGTGTGACAACTAAGATTTCTGCAGTTTGCACACATGACAATGTATTTATGCAACAGTATTTTTTGCAACATTTTCCTTCTACTACTCAGGGCATGAAACTGTGAAAATAAACATGTTTGACAGAGTTAGAAGCCCTGCAGCTACCTTAGTTTTGTGAAAATCCTACTCCCAGTAGCTTAGGTGTCCAATGTCCCATCTTTATCAGTGGATCCTAGCTGTATAGTGAAACTGAAAATAGTAGAAACATATGGTCTGGGGGGCTGCCGGATGGCTGACTGTGTATTACGATGCATAGAGAACCTGCTCTCTCCCATAATGCACACTTATCCCAACAAATAACTCTGTAATTAGGCTTTTATCAATACTATTGATAAGTGGGAGAGAAACCACTAAATGACCATATAAGACGAGGCAAAATGCTGAAAACCCAAGAAAAGAGGGCTTCGGTGACAAAGGCTGACAATATTGAACTGGATCCCACTAACAGCAAGAGGAGTGCCACTATCAAAGTTGATCTCTTTGACGTAACTAATGCAACAGAAGAGTTGAAAACACAACTCAAACGTGACAACAAAAGCTTGAGACCAGATAAATCACCTGGGGCAAAAATTCAATAGCAAACATGACAATATCACCACAGAAAAACGAAACCTCACATAACAAGTCAAAGAAACGAGGACACATTATCTGCACCGCTCTGCTCCTGGATCAGCGACTTCCTCACCAACAGGGCCCAGATGGTAAGGATTGGGAAACACATCTGCCTCACTGATCCTCAACACTGGAACACCCCAGGGCTGTGTCCTCAGCCCAGCTCTCTTCGCCTTCCTCACACACAACTGCTCTACTATCCACCCCACAAACATGATTGTGACGTTTGCAGACAACACCACTGCGATGGGTCTCTCATCCAAATATGATGAAACGCACTACAGCAGGAGTCACCAAGATGATGTCAGCGGGCACCAGGTAACTCCCAAAGACCACATGTGGTGCCCTCAAGCCCGTTCCAAAACTATAACAACCCTCCAGTAAGCTGCAAAATTTCATTTTATTCTGTTGCTCTACTTTTGCAATCCCACTTGAATTTATATAGATTTAAAAATGACAATATTTTTTAAAAAAAGAGCATTGCAAATATGTTTATTGGTTTGCGCTGACCGGTGTCAGAGCTTGGTCCGCATTGCCGGCAGTAAGCTGGACTCGTTTCCAGTGAGAGTTGGACTCCGCCAAGGTTGCCCTTTGTCACCGATTCTGTTCATAACTTTTAGGGACAGAATTTCTAGGCGCAGCCAAGGTGTTGACGGGATCCATTTTGGTGGTCTTAGGATCACGTCTCTACTGGCGTCATCAGGGCGTGATCTACAGCTCTCACTGGAGCGGTTCGCAGCCGAGTGTGAAGCGGCCAGGGATGAGGATCAGTGCCTCCAAATCCAAGACCATGATTTTGAGCCGGAAAAGGGTAGAGTGTCTTCTCCGGGTTGGAGAGGATGTACTACCCCTAGTGGAGGAGTCTAACTATCTTGGGGTCTTGTTCACGAATGAGGGGAAGATGGAGCGGGTGATCGACAGGCGGATTGCTGCTGCGTCTGCCGGGAAGCGGGCGCTGCTCTAAGAGCTAAAACAGAGTGTGTCGCTTGGCGTTTGCATCATAGACCTTATATAGGTGGAAGCACAGACATATATACGTAGACGCCGTGTCGTCGGGTGAGAGGCATGCCGACAGAGCGGCCATCTCGGTTCAGACCAAGCTGCGGTCAGAGAGAATACACGTCAATTCAGGTAAGTGGTACTTTATAATTTCAGACACTGAATCCGGTGAATTCTCAACCGATTCCCAGATAAATTAGCTGACTGAAAACGTCACCCTTTTATGGGCTACATGGGACCAATTGATTGAATTAAATGATAGTCTAACTTAGTACATAATTTCGATTTTGTATTGACAGTTCGCAAACTTCCAGAGCTATGTCCCAGGATGCCCGACTTTTGCTCCGCTTATGGGTGCGCAAATAAAAGGACACTACTAATCAGATCCCGGGGAATTATCTTCCATAAGTAAGATTTTATGATAGATAATCCTCATGCTTCACAGTTACAGTTTTTCCGGCATCAACACAATATGTGCTAATGGGTAGCTGGGATGGAAGCAGAGGAACGTACATTAAACACCAGATGTGACTGAGGATATATATATATATATATATATATATATATATATATATATATATATATATCGCCAGTCTATCGCAGATATATATATATATATATATATATATATATATATATATATATATATATATATATCCATCCATCCATCCATTTTCTGACCCGCTTAATCCCTCATGGGGTCGCAGGGGTTGCTGGTGGATATGTCCCGATATAAAATAATTGTAGCCGTCCAGTGGTTTCATGGCTTTCATGCTCTCTCGTCTGTACTGGCCTGCCGTGTTTATAAGGTAGCTGTATATGTTGCCGTACGGAACACTTGGCCAGCATTTCACAGACTCGCTCCATCCCTTCAGGCTTTTGCTGTATGGATCTGGCAATCTGATACCATCAACCATCAACTTACTATTAAAACGTTCTTGTGATACGTTATCTAAAGAAGAAAAATACGTCGAGAACTCGTCGTTTCCTTTTTTTGCGTCCGCCATTGTGTTCGCCTTTTGCCTACCAGTCCGGCGCGCATGCGCGAAAAACCCGGATCAAAACAATAACAATGAACTGGTCTATATGAAAGGATCACTGAAAAAAGATTACTAATTACCGTGCTAACGCTAATCGCGGGTAGTTCTGCTATGCTAGCACAGGTAGCCTACTAAGCTTCTGTGCCATTAGACATAGAGGGAGATACAATATGATAGTAAGATGCAAGGAAATTGCCCTAATGTACTGTTTTGTGTACATGTGATTTATTTCATTGTGGTTATTCAAATACTCATGATGATAAAAAAGAGTGAATTGATCAAATTTATTTATGGTTAGAAAGGTTAAGAAAAAGACTGAGAAGTCCACTGATGTTAAGAATACAAGTTCTTAATGTATAATTGTGTTAAAATAACACTAAAGTGTGTACACCATCATTTACAATGATTTGGTTATGAAAATGCAGAGAATCAGAGTAAGAGTAGTTGATGAGTATAGTATTAATGGAAGTATGTTTCTGCACAGTGTGTGTAGATTGGTTTTATTTTTCTGCTGGATCAGAAATTGATCTGCATGAATCAATTTCTGACATGACACTTCCTGTTGTCAGGGGGCGTGGCCTAAGTGATGTCATGATTTGACCATTGGATATTGTAGAAGACCCGATGATGATCAATCACAGAAAGTTTGGTGCCTCTGTGTGTTTCTGTGTAGGAGATATAGCAGTTTTTCCTGTGGTCAGGGGGCGTGGCCTAAGTGATGTCATCATTTGACCATTGGATATTGTAGAAGACCCGATGATGATCAATCACAGAAAGTTTGGTGCCTCTGTGTGTTTCTGTGTAGGAGATATAACAGTTTTATGTTTTGTGGCGAGTAGGTGAACTTTGACCCCTGCTAACGCCCCTTCAACATGCTCAAAAACTCACCGTTTTGATAACTTTTAATTGGCCATGCCTTATGATCAGACTGACCGAGTTTCAAGCCGCTCGATCGAAATCCCTAGGACGAGTTCGATCAAATACCAATGCTGTAAACGTCAAAAATGAGGTCAAATTACGACCTTCAATCTAAAATGGCCGACTTCCTGTGATATTTGCACTATGATGTTAATTGTAAATTCTGAGCGTCTTGCTTAGATCTACAACTGTACAAAATTTCATTACTCTACGATGAAGTAAGTGAATAGCAAAGGGTCCTTTGAAAATTTCTAGGTGGCGCCGTTGAGGCATTTTTCTTTTGATTTTTGTGACGACCTTAAAATACAAAATTTTTAAACAGTCACCATGCATCTGCAAAGTTTGGTGAGTTTTTGAATATGATAAAGCCCCCAAAAAGGCCCCTCTTTAGGGGGGCAGAATAAAAATAATAATAATTAAAACCGCAAGCGGTGATGATCGGCCCTCGCAGCCAAGCGCCGCTCTGGCCTAAGGGCCACCGCTAGGGTACGCGCACCTCCCGCCGCCAGCCACCGCAGAAGCTGTCATGCATTTTCCTCACCCGTCTACCATGCCATACACACGTATGCGTTGGGCAGCGCTCCCCCACGACTCACAAAAAATCTGGTGCAGATCGGTCGATGCACCGAGGAGACACAGCCGTTGAATAATAAAAATGCATTTGGCCACCGGGCCGGACTAAATCGTTCGGCGGGCCAGATCCGGCCCGCAGGCCGTACGTTTGACACCCCTGGTTTAAACATTAGTATACCAACTTAATCAAAGGTATCTTACTAGCTGTTAATCCAGCTTCATGTGAAAAGTTAACAAAACCTTTTTAGTTATTTAAAGTTAATTATTTCATGTGTTTAAGGGTTTCGTTTCTTGCATTAAGACAGCTTTTATGAAAGTTTGACAGTTAAATTGGTGGATACACACCCAAAAGTAATAATGTAAAAGTAACACTTTGGCAATTGGAAAATTGCTAAAGTAACACGTTAGCAATATTCCACATGTGTATGTTGTGTACAAACTTTAGTAATTTCTAACAGACCACTTCACTCTCAGAAAGCAGGTCTGCTAGTGGTTCCTAAAGTCTGTAAAACCAGAATGGTAGGCAGATCCTTTAGTTATCAGGCTCCTCTCCAGTGGAACAAACTCCCAGTTTTGGTCCGTGACGCAGACACCCTGTCTACTTTTAAGACTAATCCTAAAACTTTCCTTTTTCCATCCATCCATCGTCTTCCACTTATCCGGGGTCAGGTCGCAGGGGCAGCTTCAAGAGGGAGCCCCAGACCTTCCTCTCCCCAGCCACTTGGGCCACTTCCTCCGGGGGAATCCCAAAGCGTTCCCAGGCCAGCATAGTCTCTCCAGCGTGTCCTGGGTCTTCCTCTGGGCCTCCTCCCGGTGGGACGTGCCAAGAACACCTCATCAGGGAGGCGTCCAGGAGGCATCCTAACCAGATGCCCGATCCACCTCAACTGGCTCCTCTCAATGTGGAGGAGCAGCGGCTCTACTCTGAGTCCTCCCCGGATGACTGAGCTCCTCACCCTATCTCTAAGGGAGAGCCCAGACACACTATGGAGAAAACTCATTTTGGCCGCTTGTATCCGGGATTTCGTTCTTTCGGTCACGACCCAAAGCTCGTGACCATAGATGAGGGTAGGAACGTAGATCGACTGGTAAATCGAGAGCTTGGCCTTTTGGCTCAGCTCTCTCTTCACCACAACGGATCGGTACAGCGCACGCTTCACAGCAGACGTCGCACCAATCCGCCTGTCGATCTCCCGCTCCATCTTCCCCTCATTCGTGAACAAGACCCCAAGATACTTGAACTCCTCCACTAGAAGCTGGCTCTTGGGACTTTCCTTTTTGACAAAGATTATAGTTAGAGTGGTTCATGTTACCCCGAGCTACCTCTATAGTTATGCTGCTATAGGCTTAGGCTGCTGGAGGACATCAGGGTCTATTGTTCTTCAATTTTGCATGACTGTTGTCATTTCAGCTTTTACCTTTTTGTTTTTTCTATTTTTTCTTCATAGTAGGTACCCCTGGTCTGGCGTTCTGTTAGCTGTGACATCATTCAGGGAAGACAGATCACCTGCTATTACCATCTAATGTAAAACACATTACTGGATCAATGTGTGCTTCTGTGCTTTTTTGTCTGTCTTGTTGTGTCTCTTCTCTCTCTTTTGTAACCCCCAGTCGGTCAAGGCAGATTACCGTTCATACTGAGCCCGGTTCGGCTGGAGGTTTTTCCTTCCTGTTAATGGGGAGTTTTTCCTTCTGCTGTCACTTCATGCTTGATCAGTATGAGGGATTGCTGCTAAGCCATGTACAATGCAAACGACTCTCCCTGTGGCTCTACGCTTCTTCAGGAGTCAATGCTGCTTGTTACGACTTTGATGAAATCAACTGGTTCCCTTATATAGGAATTTCTTTTACCAATCTGGATAATCTGACTTAATATGTATAATCTGATTGATTTTGACATTGTAAACTGCCTTTAGATGACATGCAGGCCGGCAGACCCGACATGTATATTAATAATATGTATTATTATTATTAATATTATTATTATTTTATATATCTGCCTCGTTATATTTGCATAATGCATGAAGAAAAATATCAGCAGCGCAAGAGTCTGTTCCGATCATCCAGCCCTTACCACAGGCTACTGCAGCCCATTGGTTATCATCCCTGACAGTCTAAAGGGCTAGGCCAATCATAAAGTAGAAAAACACCTTCACGCTCCATGTGGAACTTTGTGCAGCGGTGTTCACAGTAGTAATGGATAAGAAACGCAAGGGAGGCGCAGAGAAACTGCACGAAAAAAAGAAACGAGTTCTTCAAACGGATGCTGCGAAATGTGTCAAACTGACTGACATGTTCCCAACAGCAGGCCCTTCATCTGCTCCGGTGTCTGGTGTAAAATATGGTGGTGGTTGTAGTCAGTGACGTGCGGTAGAGAGTGACACGGGAGTGGATTTTCACTCCTGTCCCGTCCCACTCCCACTGATAAAAATTGTGTCCCGTCCCAATCCCGGGCCAGAGTAGAAAAAAAAATCCTGTCCCGTCCCGCTCCTGGTAAAATTACTCCCACTCCCATCCCGCTCCCACTCAGAATGACTCCCGCTCCTGCCCTACTCCCATTCTTGTTGTCTTCATTAAGTTTTCTGGAAATACATTAAACCTGAATGTCTATGAAGGGTCAGTTAAGTTCCTGTTTTAGCTGTAGTAAAGGCCAGTTAAAGTGAAAGGAATAATAATAAATAAATAAATAAAGTAACAAACAGGGAAACAGACCATGCCTATCTTAGTTGAATAAACAAAATGTACAATGTTGCTTTTTACTAATTCATTAAGTAATTGTTTCACATGAACAATGAAGTTACTTTTACATTTCAAATTGCTGAAACTAAAGAATAATGCACCGAGAAAGAGATCTATACTCAGTTAAGAAAAAAGTGCATAAAGGCATTACTGTCACAATTTAGATAATGTACCGAAGTGGTTCAAAAACTCAGTTTAGTAAAACAAAAAATTACAAAAAAGTTGAATATCATTCAAGCATATTAGTATTTTTCCATTTGCAATAAAATATCCACAAACTAATTAGGGTTTACTATCAGAACCAATACATTCATTGAACATTAAACACATTCTTAGACAGATCTGTCAACTTTTATCAAAAGTTAAAAGTGAGATTATGTTAATTTTCGGGGATGATGCGGAGCTGGAGGCGGAGCTAACTGGACCCAGGAACAGCCGGTCCAGTCGGCTCCGTCTCATTTTTACCCGACCAGACATGGAAGTACATGTTTTACTTTTGTTAAATAGTGAAACAGAAGTGTTAACACATTGTTCAGTTATTGGGTTAAAACAGAAAAAAACACAACTGTTCAGACAATACTAAATAAAATAATAAAGTAGTTTTAAGTTATTGGCCGTATTATTACACTGTTGCACATTGGGAAATTAGTCCAGGAAACACGTTTTACAAGCAGGTACTGAGTGTTAACACCGTGACATTCAACTCTCCTCAAGTTTGTTAATATTTGCAACTTTACAGTTGCGCTGTGAGTTTAATAAATAAGTCCTTACTTTTGACTTTGCGTTGCCGATCCAACTTTTCCAGGTTGAGTTCGCCACTAGCGGTTGATCCCCCCCCCCCCACTCCCATTCTGTTTTTTGAGCGCTGGCGGAAAAAATAAACCGGATGCACTGTTGGCTTCTGGGTCGTGTAGTTCTTTGACCAGCATTATAGTTTCGGTTTCTTGGAAAAAAACTACAAAATGGCGGCGGCGAACCTACATTTTTGATTTTCTATTTTATTTAATCTTTTGGCTTCGATCCTAGTTAATTGTACCTGTTGTTGGTTTACTCCCGCTCCCGTCTGCTCCCGTTTATATTTAATCCTGTACCGTCCCAATCACGTGATATTTACTGATGTTGACTCCCATCCCGCGAGATTCCCGTGGGAATCACGTGACCCGCGGGATTCCCGAAAAAATGTCAGTCTCTAACGTGCGGTAGGGTTCATGGCTGGTGAGGCACTGACGTCATCAGAGTCAGATTTACAAATATATACACTCTACAGAGTAGACTCGTTGCAAAGTGCTGAAGGAGACTGATTGAGCCAAATAAATTCACCAAGATACATGGAAAAATATTGGTTCTTTGATGAAAAAAATTGTCATTTGATTGGTAACAGTTTATGAGTTATGATGGATTTCTGCATTTGTAACACATTCTAAAACTATAACCCACATTACGCAGATTTTATCACAAAAACAAAACATGAATAAGTATCGCTGTCTTACCTCTACTTATAATTTAAGTCCCTGTGGCGCTCTTTCTGAACAAAAATATCATCATTTTCCGGTAAAAGTTCTCTTTATCTTCTTCAGTTTTAAAAGTCTCTCAGTCTCAATGGAGCTCACTGCCAGGGAGGAAAGCCTTCCCTGATCAGTCCTGTTCCAGCTGTATGTTTAGTCTTTTTAGTGCTTTACTTGTTTAGCAAAACTCGCTAATAAAACATCAATAACTTGTTTTGACTCTACTATTTGGGGATCACGAGCGGTGCCCCTTGAGCGCCCCCTGCCTAGTGGCCAAGGAACTGCTGGCCTCACCTACAACCACTTCTTTGCTGTTTATGATCGGCCAGCACCACGAAAACATGTTATCTGCACACAGTTTGATGACCAAAACACAATTCGTAATCCACATATATTAAATTGTGGAAAATCAGTTCATAACTGTTTGAACAATTGAATTTATGATCTAGAGACAGGAAGATGCATTCACAGAATGGAAGTCAGCGCAGTTACCATGGGATTGCGCAATCCCAGGGTAGGCCAAGCTCGCTGCGGCCTCACCGGCTTCGCTATCAAGCGCCACCAAGGATTTACATGAAAAATAGCGAAAAGTCTGCGATTTTAAAGAAAATATGATCAAAAATTAGGAAATTAGATAAATAAAATACTTATTACAAATGACTGAGTAAATCAAAATTTATATTATGTTATTATATATTTTCTTTCTTTCCATGATGACAAGTGAGGCATTTCTCTGGTTCATTTTGTCATTGGCATCCTTTTTTACACAGTGAGTGCACATTAGTCCAATGTTACCCTACAGTATCTGGAAGACTGAATAGATCTGATGAGCAACTTACAATAACTTCTTATAATGATGTAACGTGATAATATGTGTGATTGACCGTGACACCTCTCTTTCTCTCTCTCTCTCTCTGATCTAAGAATAGTTGCTGTGCTGTGGTGGAGTTTACATTTTACAGTGTTAATAAATTAAGATTTTGGAAGTATTTTAAGTGTCCACTCTCACTAATTTCCATTATCCTGACTTCAAGGTATTGCACAGTTGGTATTGCACAGTTGGTATACACATTCAGTACACAAAAAAAATGTGGTGGGCCAGTCTAATCCAAAATGCCAGGGCCAATTTTTTGTCCCAATCCACCCCTGATGACATGTTTCATGATTTGGCGTTATATAAATAAAAACTGAAATGTATTGAACAAGAGTTTGTCAGTTTTCAAGCAGGATTTGTATATCTGTTCAACTTAAATATACAAGGAAACCAAAGAGTTAAGATCACTTACTTACCAAGAGAAATTCCTTTGGGGTTTATTTGTGGTCTCTTGCTGCCCCCTGCTGGACAAGTATGATCAAATACATATGCTTTACATGTCAACTTGGTATCAAAATTCAGATTTCAATCTAAAATGGCTTACTTCCTGTGATACTTGCAGTATGACATTAATTGTAAATTCTGAGCGTCTTGCTGAGATCTACAACTGTACAAAATTTCATTACTCTACGATGAAGTAAGTGAATACCAAAGGGTCCTTTGAAATTTGCTTGGTGGCGCTATAGAGAAACTAAGTCCTGCTCACTAAAGTTTGTTAAGGATTCCTGTTGGGGGGTGGATAAGGATGCATCCAAATGAGTTTTAAGCAGCTCGGCCCAAAACTGTGGAATTCAGAGCCAAACGTATGACAGCAGCGTTTGAGGTGAATATGCCACGCCGCCACGCCCCCCTGCTCCATCCAATCCAGTTGAGCCTGAAATCCACAACATACCAACATGTGTTCTGTCTGTGGACACAGTTTCATGTTGATTAGCTCAGAGGGGTAACATAGCGACCGCTTACAACAAAACATGACACTTCCTGTTGTCAGGGGGCGTGGCCTAAGCAATGTCATCATTTGACCATTGGATATTATAGGAGACCTGATGGTGATCAATCACTGAAAGTTTGATGCCTCTGTGTGTTTCTGTGTAGGAGATATAACAGTTTTATTTTTTGTGGCGAGTAGGTGAACTTTAACCCTTGCTAATGCCCCTTCAACAAGCTCAAAAACTCACCGTTTTGATAACTTTTAATTGGCCATGCCTTATGATCAGACTGCCCGAGTTTCAAGCCGCTCGCTAAAAATCTCTAGGAGGAGATCCATCAAATACCAATGCTATAAACGTCAAAAATGTGGTCAAAATCAGACATTCAATCTAAAATGGCCGACTTCCTGTGATATTTACACTATGACATTAATTGTAAATTCTGAGCGTCTTGGTGAGCTCTACCACTGTACCAAATCTCATGTCTCTACGATGAAGTAAGTGAATAGCAAAGGGTCCTTTGAAAATTGCTAAGTGGCGCCGTTGAGGCATTAGGTCACGCCCACCAAAATTTGTTATGGATTCCTGTTGGGGGGTGGATAAGGATGCATCCAAGTGAGTTTTATGCAGCTCGGCCCAAAAATGTGGAATTCAGAGCCAAACGTATGGCAGCGGCGTTTGAGGTGACTTCACCACGCCGCCACGCTCTCCTGCTCCATCGAATCGACTTGGGGCTGGAATCCACAACACAACAACATGTTTTCTGTCTCTGGACACAGTTTCATGTTGATTAGCTCAGAGGGGTAACATAGCGACCGTTTACAGCAAAACATGACACTTCCTGTTGTCAGGGGGTGTGGCCTAAGTGATGTCATCATTTGACCATTGGATATTATAGGAGACCTGATGATGATTAATCACAGAAAGTTTGGTGCCTCTGTGTGTTTCTGTGTAGGAGATATAACACTTTTATTTTTTGTGGCGAATAGGTGAACTTTGACCCCTGCCAACGCCCCTTCAGCATGCTCAAAAACTCACCGTTTTGATAACTTTTGATTGGCCATGCCTTATGATCAGACTGCCCGAGTTTCAAGCCGATCGCTCAAAATCTCTAGGAGGAGATCCATCAAATAGCAATGCTATAAACGTCAAAAATTGGGTCAAAATCAGACTTTAAGTCTAAAATGGCCAACTTCCTGTGATATTTGCACTATGACATTAATTGTAAATTCTGAGCGTCTTGTTGAGCTCTACAACTGTACCAAATTTCATGTCTCTACGACGAAGTAAGTGAATAGCAAAGGGTCCTTTGAAAATTTCTAGGTGGCGCCGTTGAGGCATTTTTCTTTAGATTTTTGTGACGACCTTAAAATACAAAATTTTTAAACAGTCACCATGCATCTGCCAAGTTTGGTGAGTTTTTGAAAATGAGAAAGCCCCCAAAAAGGCCCCTCTTTAGGGGGGCAGAATAATAATAATAATAATTAAAACCGCAAGCGGTGATGATCGGCCCTCGCAGCCAAGCGCCGCTCTGGCCTAAGGGCCACCGCTAGGGTACGCGCACCTCCCGCCGCCAGCCACCGCAGAAGCTGTCATGCATTTTCCTCACCCGTCTACCATGCCATACACACGTATGCGTTGGGCAGCGCTCCCCCACGACTCACAAAAAATCTGGTGCAGATCGGTCGATGCACCGAGGAGACACAGCCGTTGAATAATAAAAATGCATTTGGCCACCGGGCCGGACTAAATCGTTCGGCGGGCCAGATCCGGCCCGCAGGCCGTACGTTTGACACCCCTGGTTTAAACATTAGTATACCAACTTAATCAAAGGTATCTTACTAGCTGTTAATCCAGCTTCATGTGAAAAGTTAACAAAACCTTTTTAGTTATTTAAAGTTAATTATTTCATGTGTTTAAGGGTTTCGTTTCTTGCATTAAGACAGCTTTTATGAAAGTTTGACAGTTAAATTGGTGGATACACACCCAAAAGTAATAATGTAAAAGTAACACTTTGGCAATTGGAAAATTGCTAAAGTAACACGTTAGCAATATTCCACATGTGTATGTTGTGTACAAACTTTAGTAATTTCTAACAGACCACTTCACTCTCAGAAAGCAGGTCTGCTAGTGGTTCCTAAAGTCTGTAAAACCAGAATGGTAGGCAGATCCTTTAGTTATCAGGCTCCTCTCCAGTGGAACAAACTCCCAGTTTTGGTCCGTGACGCAGACACCCTGTCTACTTTTAAGACTAATCCTAAAACTTTCCTTTTTCCATCCATCCATCGTCTTCCACTTATCCGGGGTCAGGTCGCAGGGGCAGCTTCAAGAGGGAGCCCCAGACCTTCCTCTCCCCAGCCACTTGGGCCACTTCCTCCGGGGGAATCCCAAAGCGTTCCCAGGCCAGCATAGTCTCTCCAGCGTGTCCTGGGTCTTCCTCTGGGCCTCCTCCCGGTGGGACGTGCCAAGAACACCTCATCAGGGAGGCGTCCAGGAGGCATCCTAACCAGATGCCCGATCCACCTCAACTGGCTCCTCTCAATGTGGAGGAGCAGCGGCTCTACTCTGAGTCCTCCCCGGATGACTGAGCTCCTCACCCTATCTCTAAGGGAGAGCCCAGACACACTATGGAGAAAACTCATTTTGGCCGCTTGTATCCGGGATTTCGTTCTTTCGGTCACGACCCAAAGCTCGTGACCATAGATGAGGGTAGGAACGTAGATCGACTGGTAAATCGAGAGCTTGGCCTTTTGGCTCAGCTCTCTCTTCACCACAACGGATCGGTACAGCGCACGCTTCACAGCAGACGTCGCACCAATCCGCCTGTCGATCTCCCGCTCCATCTTCCCCTCATTCGTGAACAAGACCCCAAGATACTTGAACTCCTCCACTAGAAGCTGGCTCTTGGGACTTTCCTTTTTGACAAAGATTATAGTTAGAGTGGTTCATGTTACCCCGAGCTACCTCTATAGTTATGCTGCTATAGGCTTAGGCTGCTGGAGGACATCAGGGTCTATTGTTCTTCAATTTTGCATGACTGTTGTCATTTCAGCTTTTACCTTTTTGTTTTTTCTATTTTTTCTTCATAGTAGGTACCCCTGGTCTGGCGTTCTGTTAGCTGTGACATCATTCAGGGAAGACAGATCACCTGCTATTACCATCTAATGTAAAACACATTACTGGATCAATGTGTGCTTCTGTGCTTTTTTGTCTGTCTTGTTGTGTCTCTTCTCTCTCTTTTGTAACCCCCAGTCGGTCAAGGCAGATTACCGTTCATACTGAGCCCGGTTCGGCTGGAGGTTTTTCCTTCCTGTTAATGGGGAGTTTTTCCTTCTGCTGTCACTTCATGCTTGATCAGTATGAGGGATTGCTGCTAAGCCATGTACAATGCAAACGACTCTCCCTGTGGCTCTACGCTTCTTCAGGAGTCAATGCTGCTTGTTACGACTTTGATGAAATCAACTGGTTCCCTTATATAGGAATTTCTTTTACCAATCTGGATAATCTGACTTAATATGTATAATCTGATTGATTTTGACATTGTAAACTGCCTTTAGATGACATGCAGGCCGGCAGACCCGACATGTATATTAATAATATGTATTATTATTATTAATATTATTATTATTTTATATATCTGCCTCGTTATATTTGCATAATGCATGAAGAAAAATATCAGCAGCGCAAGAGTCTGTTCCGATCATCCAGCCCTTACCACAGGCTACTGCAGCCCATTGGTTATCATCCCTGACAGTCTAAAGGGCTAGGCCAATCATAAAGTAGAAAAACACCTTCACGCTCCATGTGGAACTTTGTGCAGCGGTGTTCACAGTAGTAATGGATAAGAAACGCAAGGGAGGCGCAGAGAAACTGCACGAAAAAAAGAAACGAGTTCTTCAAACGGATGCTGCGAAATGTGTCAAACTGACTGACATGTTCCCAACAGCAGGCCCTTCATCTGCTCCGGTGTCTGGTGTAAAATATGGTGGTGGTTGTAGTCAGTGACGTGCGGTAGAGAGTGACACGGGAGTGGATTTTCACTCCTGTCCCGTCCCACTCCCACTGATAAAAATTGTGTCCCGTCCCAATCCCGGGCCAGAGTAGAAAAAAAAATCCTGTCCCGTCCCGCTCCTGGTAAAATTACTCCCACTCCCATCCCGCTCCCACTCAGAATGACTCCCGCTCCTGCCCTACTCCCATTCTTGTTGTCTTCATTAAGTTTTCTGGAAATACATTAAACCTGAATGTCTATGAAGGGTCAGTTAAGTTCCTGTTTTAGCTGTAGTAAAGGCCAGTTAAAGTGAAAGGAATAATAATAAATAAATAAATAAAGTAACAAACACGGAAACAGACCATGCCTATCTTAGTTGAATAAACAAAATGTACAATGTTGCTTTTTACTAATTCATTAAGTAATTGTTTCACATGAACAATGAAGTTACTTTTACATTTCAAATTGCTGAAACTAAAGAATAATGCACCGAGAAAGAGATCTATACTCAGTTAAGAAAAAAGTGCATAAAGGCATTACTGTCACAATTTAGATAATGTACCGAAGTGGTTCAAAAACTCAGTTTAGTAAAACAAAAAATTACAAAAAAGTTGAATATCATTCAAGCATATTAGTATTTTTCCATTTGCAATAAAATATCCACAAACTAATTAGGGTTTACTATCAGAACCAATACATTCATTGAACATTAAACACATTCTTAGACAGATCTGTCAACTTTTATCAAAAGTTAAAAGTGAGATTATGTTAATTTTCGGGGATGATGCGGAGCTGGAGGCGGAGCTAACTGGACCCAGGAACAGCCGGTCCAGTCGGCTCCGTCTCATTTTTACCCGACCAGACATGGAAGTACATGTTTTACTTTTGTTAAATAGTGAAACAGAAGTGTTAACACATTGTTCAGTTATTGGGTTAAAACAGAAAAAAACACAACTGTTCAGACAATACTAAATAAAATAATAAAGTAGTTTTAAGTTATTGGCCGTATTATTACACTGTTGCACATTGGGAAATTAGTCCAGGAAACACGTTTTACAAGCAGGTACTGAGTGTTAACACCGTGACATTCAACTCTCCTCAAGTTTGTTAATATTTGCAACTTTACAGTTGCGCTGTGAGTTTAATAAATAAGTCCTTACTTTTGACTTTGCGTTGCCGATCCAACTTTTCCAGGTTGAGTTCGCCACTAGCGGTTGATCCCCCCCCCCCCCCATTCTGTTTTTTGAGCGCTGGCGGAAAAAATAAACCGGATGCACTGTTGGCTTCTGGGTCGTGTAGTTCTTTGACCAGCATTATAGTTTCGGTTTCTTGGAAAAAAACTACAAAATGGCGGCGGCGAACCTACATTTTTGATTTTCTATTTTATTTAATCTTTTGGCTTCGATCCTAGTTAATTGTACCTGTTGTTGGTTTACTCCCGCTCCCGTCTGCTCCCGTTTATATTTAATCCTGTACCGTCCCAATCACGTGATATTTACTGATGTTGACTCCCATCCCGCGGGATTCCCGTGGGAATCACGTGACCCGCGGGATTCCCGAAAAAATGTCAGTCTCTAACGTGCGGTAGGGTTCATGGCTGGTGAGGCACTGACGTCATCAGAGTCAGATTTACAAATATATACACTCTACAGAGTAGACTCGTTGCAAAGTGCTGAAGGAGACTGATTGAGCCAAATAAATTCACCAAGATACATGGAAAAATATTGGTTCTTTGATGAAAAAAATTGTCATTTGATTGGTAACAGTTTATGAGTTATGATGGATTTCTGCATTTGTAACACATTCTAAAACTATAACCCACATTACGCAGATTTTATCACAAAAACAAAACATGAATAAGTATCGCTGTCTTACCTCTACTTATAATTTAAGTCCCTGTGGCGCTCTTTCTGAACAAAAATATCATCATTTTCCGGTAAAAGTTCTCTTTATCTTCTTCAGTTTTAAAAGTCTCTCAGTCTCAATGGAGCTCACTGCCAGGGAGGAAAGCCTTCCCTGATCAGTCCTGTTCCAGCTGTATGTTTAGTCTTTTTAGTGCTTTACTTGTTTAGCAAAACTCGCTAATAAAACATCAATAACTTGTTTTGACTCTACTATTTGGGGATCACGAGCGGTGCCCCTTGAGCGCCCCCTGCCTAGTGGCCAAGGAACTGCTGGCCTCACCTACAACCACTTCTTTGCTGTTTATGATCGGCCAGCACCACGAAAACATGTTATCTGCACACAGTTTGATGACCAAAACACAATTCCACATATATTAAATTGTGGAAAATCAGTTCATAACTGTTTGAACAATTGAATTTATGATCTAGAGACAGGAAGATGCATTCACAGAATGGAAGTCAGCGCAGTTACCATGGGATTGCGCAATCCCAGGGTAGGCCAAGCTCGCTGCGGCCTCACCGGCTTCGCTATCAAGCGCCACCAAGGATTTACATGAAAAATAGCGAAAAGTCTGCGATTTTAAAGAAAATATGATCAAAAATTAGGAAATTAGATAAATAAAATACTTATTACAAATGACTGAGTAAATCAAAATTTATATTATGTTATTATATATTTTCTTTCTTTCCATGATGACAAGTGAGGCATTTCTCTGGTTCATTTTGTCATTGGCATCCTTTTTTACACAGTGAGTGCACATTAGTCCAATGTTACCCTACAGTATCTGGAAGACTGAATAGATCTGATGAGCAACTTACAATAACTTCTTATAATGATGTAACGTGATAATATGTGTGATTGACCGTGACACCTCTCTTTCTCTCTCTCTCTCTCTGATCTAAGAATAGTTGCTGTGCTGTGGTGGAGTTTACATTTTACAGTGTTAATAAATTAAGATTTTGGAAGTATTTTAAGTGTCCACTCTCACTAATTTCCATTATCCTGACTTCAAGGTATTGCACAGTTGGTATTGCACAGTTGGTATACACATTCAGTACACAAAAAAAATGTGGTGGGCCAGTCTAATCCAAAATGCCAGGGCCAATTTTTTGTCCCAATCCACCCCTGATGACATGTTTCATGATTTGGCGTTATATAAATAAAAACTGAAATGTATTGAACAAGAGTTTGTCAGTTTTCAAGCAGGATTTGTATATCTGTTCAACTTAAATATACAAGGAAACCAAAGAGTTAAGATCACTTACTTACCAAGAGAAATTCCTTTGGGGTTTATTTGTGGTCTCTTGCTGCCCCCTGCTGGACAAGTATGATCAAATACATATGCTTTACATGTCAACTTGGTATCAAAATTCAGATTTCAATCTAAAATGGCTTACTTCCTGTGATACTTGCAGTATGACATTAATTGTAAATTCTGAGCGTCTTGCTGAGATCTACAACTGTACAAAATTTCATTACTCTACGATGAAGTAAGTGAATACCAAAGGGTCCTTTGAAATTTGCTTGGTGGCGCTATAGAGAAACTAAGTCCTGCTCACTAAAGTTTGTTAAGGATTCCTGTTGGGGGGTGGATAAGGATGCATCCAAATGAGTTTTAAGCAGCTCGGCCCAAAACTGTGGAATTCAGAGCCAAACGTATGACAGCAGCGTTTGAGGTGAATATGCCACGCCGCCACGCCCCCCTGCTCCATCCAATCCAGTTGAGCCTGAAATCCACAACATACCAACATGTGTTCTGTCTGTGGACACAGTTTCATGTTGATTAGCTCAGAGGGGTAACATAGCGACCGCTTACAACAAAACATGACACTTCCTGTTGTCAGGGGGCGTGGCCTAAGCAATGTCATCATTTGACCATTGGATATTATAGGAGACCTGATGGTGATCAATCACTGAAAGTTTGATGCCTCTGTGTGTTTCTGTGTAGGAGATATAACAGTTTTATTTTTTGTGGCGAGTAGGTGAACTTTAACCCTTGCTAATGCCCCTTCAACAAGCTCAAAAACTCACCGTTTTGATAACTTTTAATTGGCCATGCCTTATGATCAGACTGCCCGAGTTTCAAGCCGCTCGCTAAAAATCTCTAGGAGGAGATCCATCAAATACCAATGCTATAAACGTCAAAAATGTGGTCAAAATCAGACATTCAATCTAAAATGGCCGACTTCCTGTGATATTTACACTATGACATTAATTGTAAATTCTGAGCATCTTGGTGAGCTCTACCACTGTACCAAATCTCATGTCTCTACGATGAAGTAAGTGAATAGCAAAGGGTCCTTTGAAAATTGCTAAGTGGCGCCGTTGAGGCATTAGGTCACGCCCACCAAAATTTGTTATGGATTCCTGTTGGGGGGTGGATAAGGATGCATCCAAGTGAGTTTTATGCAGCTCGGCCCAAAAATGTGGAATTCAGAGCCAAACGTATGGCAGCGGCGTTTGAGGTGACTTCACCACGCCGCCACGCTCTCCTGCTCCATCGAATCGACTTGGGGCTGGAATCCACAACACAACAACATGTTTTCTGTCTCTGGACACAGTTTCATGTTGATTAGCTCAGAGGGGTAACATAGCGACCGTTTACAGCAAAACATGACACTTCCTGTTGTCAGGGGGTGTGGCCTAAGTGATGTCATCATTTGACCATTGGATATTATAGGAGACCTGATGATGATTAATCACAGAAAGTTTGGTGCCTCTGTGTGTTTCTGTGTAGGAGATATAACACTTTTATTTTTTGTGGCGAATAGGTGAACTTTGACCCCTGCCAACGCCCCTTCAGCATGCTCAAAAACTCACCGTTTTGATAACTTTTGATTGGCCATGCCTTATGATCAGACTGCCCGAGTTTCAAGCCGATCGCTCAAAATCTCTAGGAGGAGATCCATCAAATAGCAATGCTATAAACGTCAAAAATTGGGTCAAAATCAGACTTTAAGTCTAAAATGGCCAACTTCCTGTGATATTTGCACTATGACATTAATTGTAAATTCTGAGCGTCTTGTTGAGCTCTACAACTGTACCAAATTTCATGTCTCTACGACGAAGTAAGTGAATAGCAAAGGGTCCTTTGAAAATTTCTAGGTGGCGCCGTTGAGGCATTTTTCTTTAGATTTTTGTGACGACCTTAAAATACAAAATTTTTAAACAGTCACCATGCATCTGCCAAGTTTGGTGAGTTTTTGAAAATGAGAAAGCCCCCAAAAAGGCCCCTCTTTAGGGGGGCAGAATAATAATAATAATAATAATAATTAACACTACAGATACAATAGGCCTTCGCAGCGCTTAGCTGCTCGGGCCTAATTAAAGCCGCAAGCGGCATCGAGCGGCCCTCGCAGCAAAGCGCCGCTCCGGCCTTGGCCACCGCTGGGATTTGCGCACCGCGGGCCGCCCGCCACCGCAGATGCTGTCACGCATTTTGCCCGCCCGTCCACTGGGCGATTTACACGAACGTGTTCGGCAGCGCTCCCCCACGACTCACAAGAAATCTGGTGCAGATTCACCACAACGGACCGGTATAGCGCCCGCTTCACAGCAGACGCCGCATCAATCCGCCTGTCGATCTCCCACCCCATCTTCCCCTCATTCGTGAACAAGACCCCAAGATACTTGAACTTCTCCACTAGAAGCTGGCTCTTGGGACTTTCCTTTTTTAAAAAGCTTATAGTTAGAGTGGCTCATGTTACCCTGAGCTACCTCTATAGTTATGCTGCTATAGGTTTAGGCTACTGCAGGACATCAGATAAGATAAGATAAGCTTTATTGATCTCACAGTGGAGAAATTCACTTGTCCCATCGGCTCAATAGTCAAAAAGTCAGAAGAAGGTGTCAAAGTAGGTAAGTAGAATCAGTTAGATACAGTTATACAGCTATATACAATATACAATTCTGTACACTCCTATGTATAAATATGTTATTGCACATATGTTATTATACAGTTTATACAGGACTATTGCACAGGCTTATTGCACAGTTTATACAGTTTATACAGGAGTATTGCACAGGCTTAATGCACGGATTGTAGCACCTTGTTTAAATAGCTTATTGCACATAAGTTATTACAGTTATTGTTGCAGCTATGGTGCGTGGTTGCAGTTGTTACTCTAATAGTTACACTTATAAAGCTATGATCAGGTAGCAGCAGGAATGAGTGACCTTTATAACATAATAATATAACACCATAATAATAATAATAATAATAATAATAATAATAAACACAGCACATTATTGCACGTAGTTACTGCAAAACACTTGTTACAGTAATTGTAACTGTTATACAGTTATATGTATAGTCCAGAGATTAAATTTACATGAGTTGCATATTATTGTACATTAGTTATTGCATATTACTAATAACGGTTATGGTCACAGTTACAGTGCAGCATTGTATAATCTGGTTGCAGCAGGGATGAATGACCTGCGGTAGCGCTCCTTTTTACAGACAGGGTGTTTTAGTCTGGCACTAAAGGAGCTGCTCAGCTCCTCTACAGTCTGGTGTAGGGGGTGGAAGGTGTTGTCCATGATGGATGTGAGCTTGGACAACACCCTCCTCTCAGCCACTTCCTCCACAGAGTCCAGAGTGCAGCCCAGGACAGAAGTGGCCTTCCTCACCAGCTTGTTCAGTCTCTTTCTGTCTCGCTCTGCACTGCCAGGAGCCCAGCAGACAACAGCGTAGAGGAGGGCTGAGGCCACCACAGAGTCATAGAAGGTCTTAAGCAGGGGCCTGCTCACTCCAAAGGACCTCAGCCTCCTGAGGAGGTGGAGGCGGCTCTGGCCCTTCTTATACAGGGCGTCAGTGTTATGTGTCCAGTCCAGCTTATTGTTGATGTGAACACCCAGGTATTTGAAACTCTCCACAGTTTCTATGTCCTGCTCCTGGATGTTCACAGGTGAGTGAGGTGGGGGTCTTCTCCTGAAGTCGAACACCATCTCCTTGGTCTTGTTGGTGTTTAAACACAAATAGTTCTTGTCACACCAGTCCACAAAGTCCATGATGACCGACCGGTACTCCAGCTCGTTCCCTTCAGACACACAGCCCACAATGGCCGAGTCATCAGAGAACTTCTGAAGGTGGCAGCTGTTCGTGTTGTAGGTGAAGTCCGAGGTGTAAAGGGTGAAAAGAAACGGAGACAGAACGGTGCCCTGGGGGGCCCCGGTGCTGCAGAGTGCCACCTCTGACTGACAGCCGTGCAGCCGCACGTACTGAGGGCGGTCAGTGAGGTAGTCCATGGTCCAGTCAGCTAGGTGTTTGTCCACCCCAGCGTCCTCCAGCTTCCCCCTCAGCAGCACCGGTCTGATGGTGTTGAAAGCGCTGGAGAAGTCGAAGAACATGACTCTCACAGCGCTCCCGGTGGTCTCCAGGTGGGTTAGCGCCCGCTGCAGCAGGTAGATGATGGCGTCCTCTACTCCGATGTTGGGCCGGTAGGCAAACTGCAGCGGGTCCAGGGTGGGGCTCACCATGGTGCGAAGGTGAGCTAGGATGAGGCGCTCCATGGTCTTCATCAGGTGGGAGGTCAGGGTGACTGGTCTGAAGTGGGCCGGTTCCCTGGCGTGCGGCGTTTTGGGAACTGGCACCACACAGGAGGTCTTCCACAGGGTGGGCACCACCCCCAGGCTGAGGCTCAGGTTGTAGATGTAGCTGAGGACCTCGCAGAGCTCATCTGCACAGGCCCTCAGCAGCCTGGGGGGGATGCCGTCCGGTCCTGAGGCTTTCCTTTGTTTCAGCCTCATCAGCTGTCCTCTCACCTGCATTGGTGTGACTGTGAGGGGGGAGGAGGGTAGGGCTGAAGGTGTGGATGGCTCTGGTGTTGGTGATGGTGACAGCAGGGGGGAGGGTAGGTCTCTGGATGGCTGGTCGTTGGAGTCGTGTGGAGAGTTTAGGGCAGGGAGGGGTCCGGTGTTAGGGGACTCGAAACGGGTGAAGAACCTGTTAAGTTCATCTGCAGACTTGGTGTCACCGTCTGCAGCCCTGCTGGTCTTCTGCCCAAAGCCAGACATATTCTTCAGGCCTCTCCACACATCCCTTACGTTGTTCTGTGCCAGCTGCTCCTCCATCTTCTTCCCATAATCCTTTTTTGCCTCCCTGATCCTCCACTGGAGCTCCCGCTGGACTCTACGCTGCTCCTCTCTGTCCCCTGAGTGGAAAGCCCTCTTCTTCTGGTTCAGGAGGACTTTCAGCTCAGGGGTCACCCAGGGGTGGTTGTTGTCAAAGCACCGTAGCCGTCGTGTAGGCACAATGCTCTCCACACAGAAGTTCATGTAGTCGGTGATACATTCGGTCAGGCTGTTGATGTCATCACCATGAGAGCTCTGGAACATGCTCCAGTCTGTGGTTCTGAAACAATCTCTAAGTCTCTCAGTGGCCTCATCTGACCAGATTTTCACCGACTTCTTCTGTGCTAATCTCCTTCTCACCAGTGGTGTGTAATGGGGGAGCAGGGAGATAAGATTGTGATCCGAGCGACCGAG
>JAZIBN010000102.1:0-27871 GCA_037039145.1 Fundulus diaphanus
CCTTAACACAAGCACTGACTTGATTTCTGGATGCAGTAAGTGCTATTTGTTGGGGTAGTTTTGTTGTATTTCATGTCATTTCATTTTGCCAAATATCATCCCTTGGTTTTAAAACACAATAAAATGTCAGCTCTATTACCTTAACTTGAGCACAATCTTGAATAGACTCAGAAAGTGCTACATGTTGGGGCAATGTGAATGTGACAAAGTCTTCTGTTGCAATCCAAGAAGGGATTTTCACTGAATCAATTAAAACATGCAAATTAAAGCTCAGGGAGACACCGAAGTTCATTTCTGATGGATCTTGTCCATTGTGAGCTCTTTGCCATCAAGAAATAACCAAAAACACCTGATTGTAGGCACCAAGTTTACTTGAACACTGGCACTGACGTGATTTCTACATTCAGTAAGTGCTATTTGCTGGGGTAATCGTGTCGCATTTAACTCAAAATGGGGATTTCCTGATGAGCTTTTTTTAAAAAGTAGCTTTAAACTCAGTTTTTTGTTAAATGTTTTATGGTAGCAGAGGCCATTTTTGCCAGTGGAAAAAAACCTCCAGCCAAGTAAACAGGTTTAAAGCTGATTGACCACTCAGCAGTCCTTAACGGCCCATTCTCATCACATGACGGTGGTTTCTACTTGATCGTTTAACAGTCGTTAGATGACAATCCTCTAACCCATTGAAACTTTTTAAAAAAGAAGGTGGAGTTTATTTGAAATGGGTCCATTCAGGATATAAGATGCACCAACTGTGGCAAAAGGTTTTTAAAGGGGGACAGAGAACAGAAAACCAAGGATTCTTCTGGACTATGGAGAGACTGCTGTAAGAATGAATGATCTTGACTATGGACTGTTATTCTCTACAGGATCAAGTTGTGCTTCTATGTGAGAAGAGCACTTACACGAAGAGTGTAACCCATGCAGGTTACCTCAAATGGAATCACTGATGTTTGTTGATGTCATAAGTGCTTCTCTTTGGGGTTGTCCTGTTTGTGAGTTTATCATGAAATGAGGCTCCAGAATTAAAAACCAAGATTACCTTAACACAAGCACTGACTCGATTTCTGGATGCAGTAAGTGCTATTTGTTGGGGTAGTCTTGTAGTATTTCAATCCAAATATCATCCGTTTGTTTTCAATCTGGAAGAACACAATAAAATGTCAGCTCTATTACCTTAACTTGAGCACAATCTTGAATAGACTCAGAAAGTGCTACATGTTGGGGCAATGTGAATGTGACAAAGTCTGCTGTCGCCATCAAAGAAGGGATTTTCACGGAATCACCAGAATTAAACACCAAGATTACCTTAACACAAGCACTGACTCGATTTCTGGATGCAGTAAGTGCTATTTGTTGGGGTAGTCTTGTAGTATTTCATATCATTTTATTTTGCCAAATATCATCCCTTGGTTTTAAAACTTGAAGAACACAATAAAATGTCAGCTCTATTACCTTAACTTGAGCACAATCTTGAATAGACTCAGAAAGTGCTACATGTTGGGGCAATGTGAATGTCACAAGGTCTTCTGTTGCAATCCAAGAAGGGATTTTCACTGAATCAATTAAAACATGCAAATTAAAGCTCAGGGAGACACTGAAGTCCATTTCTGATGGATCTTGTCCATTGTGAGCTCTTTGCCATCAAGAAATAACCAAAAACACCTGATTGTAGGCACCAAGTTTACTTGAACACTGGCACTGACGTGATTTCTACATTCAGTAAGTGGTATTTGCTGGGGTAATCGTGTCGCATTTAACTCAAAATGGGGATTTCTTGATGAGCTTCTTTTAAAAAGTAGCTTTAAACTCAGTTTTTTGTTAAATGTTTTATGGTAGCAGAGGCCATTTTTGCCAGTGGAAAAAAACCTCCAGCCAAGTAAACAGGTTTAAAGCTGATTGACCACTCAGCAGTCCTTAACGGCCCATTCTCATCACATGACGGTGGTTTCTACTTGATCGTTTAACAGTCGTTAGATGACAATCCTCTAACCCATTGAAACTTTTTAAAAAAGAAGGTGGAGTTTATTTGAAATGGGTCCATTCAGGATATAAGATGCACCAACTGTGGCAAAAGGTTTTCACAGGGGGACAGAGAACAGAAAACGAAGGATTCTTCTGGACTATGGAGAGACTGCTGTAAGAATGAATGATCTTGACTATGGACTGTTATTCTCTACAGGATCAAGTTGTGCTTCTATGTGAGAAGAGCACTTACACGAAGAGTGTAACCCATGCAGGTTACCTCAAATGGAATCACTAATGTTTGTTGATGTCATAAGTGCTTCTCTTTGGGGTTGTCCTGTTTGTGAGTTTATCATGAAAGGAGGCTCGAGAATTCAACACCAAGATTACCTTAACACAAGCACTGACTCGATTTCTGGATGCAGTAAGTGCTATTTGTTGGGGTAGTTTTCTTGTATTTCACGTCATTTCATTTTGCCAAATGTCATCCCTTGGTTTTAAAACACAATAAAATGTCAGCTCTATTACCTTAACTTGAGCACAATCTTGAATAGACTCAGAAAGTGCTACATGTTGGGGCAATGTGAATGTGACAAAGTCTGCTGTCGCCATCAAAGAAGGGATTTTCACTGAATCACCCACTTGAAGAGTGTAACCCATGCAGGTTAACTCAAATGGAATCACTAATGTTTGTTGATGTCATAAGTGCTTCTCTTTGGGGTTGTCCTGTTTGTGAGTTTATCATGAAAGGAGGCTCGAGAATTCAACACCAAGATTACCTTAACACAAGCACTGACTTGATTTCTGGATGCAGTAAGTGCTATTTGTTGGGGTAGTTTTGTTGTATTTCACTTCATTTCATTTAGCCAAATATCATCCCTTGGTTTCAAAACACAATAAAATATCAGCTCTATTACCTTAACTTGAGCACAATCTTGAATAGACTCGGAAAGTGCTACATGTTGGGGCAATGTGAATGTGACAAAGTCTTCTGTGGCAATTCAAGAAGGGATTTTCACGGAATCACCAGAATTAAACACCAATGATTACCTTAACACAAGCACTGACTCGATTTCTGGATGCAGTAAGTGCTATTTGTTGGGGTAGTCTTGTAGTATTTCACTCCAAATATCATCCGTTTGTTTTCAATCTGGAAGAACACAATAAAATGTCAGCTCTATTACCTTAACTTGAGCACAATCTTGAATAGACTCAGAAAGTGCTACATGTTGGGGCAATGTGAATGTGACAAAGTCTGCTGTCGCCATCAAAGAAGGGATTTTCACTGAATCACCCACTTGAAGAGTGTAACCCATGCAGGTTACCTCAAATGGAATCACTAATGTTTGTTGATGTCATAAGTGCTTCTCTTTGGGGTTGTCCTGTTTGTGAGTTTATTATGACATGAGGTTCCAAAACTCAACACCAAGATTACCTTAACACAAGCACTGACTCGATTTCTGGATGCAGTAAGTGCTATTTGTTGGGGTAGTCTTGTAGTATTTCACTCCAAATATCATCCGTTTGTTTTCAATCTGGAAGAACACAATAAAATGTCAGCTCTATTACCTTAACTTGAGCACAATCTTGAATAGACTCAGAAAGTGCTACATGTTGGGGCAATGTGAATGTGACAAAGTCTGCTGTCGCAATCAAAGAAGGGATTTTCACTGAATCAATTAAAACATGCAAATTAAAGCTCAGGGAGACACCGAAGTTCATTTCTGATGGATCTTGTCCATTGTGAGCTCTTTGCCATCAAGAAATAACCAAAAACATCTGATTGTAGGCACCAAGTTTACTTGAACACTGGCACTGACGTGATTTCTACATTCAGTAAGTGCTATTTGCTGGGGTAATCGTGTCGCATTTAACTCAAAATGGGGATTTCTTGATGAGCTTCTTTAAAAAGTAGCTTTAAACTCAGTTTTTTGTTAAATGTTTTATGGTAGCAGAGGCCATTTTTGCCAGTAGAAAAAACCTCCAGCCAAGTAAACAGGTTTAAAGCTGATTGACCACTCAGCAGTCCTTAACGGCCCATTCTCATCACATGACGGTGGTTTCTACTTGATCGTTTAACAGTCGTTAGATGACAATCCTCTAACCCATTGAAACTTTTTAAAAAAGAAGGTGGAGTTTATTTGAAATGGGTCCATTCAGGATATAAGATGCACCAACTGTGGCAAAAGGTTTTCACAGGGGGACAGAGAACAGAAAACGAAGGATTCTTCTGGACTATGGAGAGACTGCTGTAAGAATGAATGATCTTGACTATGGACTGTTATTCTCTACAGGATCAAGTTGTGCTTCTATGTGAGAAGAGCACTTACACGAAGAGTGTAACCCATGCAGGTTACCTCAAATGGAATCACTAATGTTTGTTGATGTCATAAGTGCTTCTCTTTGGGGTTGTCCTGTTTGTGAGTTTATCATGAAATGAGGCTCCAAAATTAAACACCAAGATTACCTTAACACAAGCACTGACTTGATTTCTGGATGCAGTAAGTGCTATTTGTTGTGGTAGTCTTCTTGTATTTCATGTCATTTCATTTTGCCAAATATCATCCCTTGGTTTTAAAACACAATAAAATGTCAGCTCTATTACCTTAACTTGAGCACAATCTTGAATAGACTCAGAAAGTGCTACATGTTGGGGCAATGTGAATGTCACAAGGTCTTCTGTTGCAATCCAAGAAGGGATTTTCACTGAATCAATTAAAACATGCAAATTAAAGCTCAGGGAGACACTGAAGTTCATTTCTGATGGATCTTGTCCATTGTGAGCTCTTTGCCATCAAGAAATAACCAAAAACACCTGATTGTAGGCACCAAGTTTACTTGAACACTGGCACTGACGTGATTTCTACATTCAGTAAGTGCTATTTGCTGGGGTAATCGTGTCGCATTTAACTCAAAATGGGGATTTCTTGATGAGCTTCTTTTAAAAAGTAGCTTTAAACTCAGTTTTTTGTTAAATGTTTTATGGTAGCAGAGGCCATTTTTGCCAGTGGAAAAAAACCTCCAGCCAAGTAAACAGGTTTAAAGCTGATTGACCACTCAGCAGTCCTTAACGGCCCATTCTCATCACATGACGGTGGTTTCTACTTGATCGTTTAACAGTCGTTAGATGACAATCCTCTAACCCATTGAAACTTTTTAAAAAAGAAGGTGGAGTTTATTTGAAATGGGTCCATTCAGGATATAAGATGCACCAACTGTGGCAAAAGGTTTTCACAGGGGGACAGAGAACAGAAAACGAAGGATTCTTCTGGACTATGGAGAGACTGCTGTAAGAATGAATGATCTTGACTATGGACTGTTATTCTCTACAGGATCAAGTTGTGCTTCTATGTGAGAAGAGCACTTACACGAAGAGTGTAACCCATGCAGGTTACCTCAAATGGAATCACTAATGTTTGTTGATGTCATAAGTGCTTCTCTTTGGGGTTGTCCTGTTTGTGAGTTTATCATGAAAGGAGGCTCGAGAATTCAACACCAAGATTACCTTAACACAAGCACTGACTCGATTTCTGGATGCAGTAAGTGCTATTTGTTGGGGTAGTTTTCTTGTATTTCACGTCATTTCATTTTGCCAAATGTCATCCCTTGGTTTTAAAACACAATAAAATGTCAGCTCTATTACCTTAACTTGAGCACAATCTTGAATAGACTCAGAAAGTGCTACATGTTGGGGCAATGTGAATGTGACAAAGTCTGCTGTCGCCATCAAAGAAGGGATTTTCACTGAATCACCCACTTCAAGAGTGTAACCCATGCAGGTTACCTCAAATGGAATCACTAATGTTTGTTGATGTCATAAGTGCTTCTCTTTGGGGTTGTCCTGTTTGTGAGTTTATTATGAAATGAGGTTCCAAAACTCAACACCAAGATTACCTTAACACAAGCACTGACTTGATTTCTGGATGCAGTAAGTGCTATTTGTTGGGGTAGTTTTCTTGTATTTCATGTCATTTCATTTTGCCAAATATCATCCCTTGGTTTTAAAACACAATAAAATGTCAGCTCTATTACCTTAACTTGAGCACAATCTTGAATAGACTCAGAAAGTGCTACATGTTGGGGCAATGTGAATGTGACAAAGTCTTCTGTTGCAATCCAAGAAGGGATTTTCACTGAATCAATTAAAACATGCAAATTAAAGCTCAGGGAGACACCGAAGTTCATTTCTGATGGATCTTGTCCATTGTGAGCTCTTTGCCATCAAGAAATAACCAAAAACACCTGATTGTAGGCACCAAGTTTACTTGAACACTGGCACTGACGTGATTTCTACATTCAGTAAGTGCTATTTGCTGGGGTAATCGTGTCGCATTTAACTCAAAATGGGGATTTCCTGATGAGCTTTTTTTAAAAAGTAGCTTTAAACTCAGTTTTTTGTTAAATGTTTTATGGTAGCAGAGGCCATTTTTGCCAGTGGAAAAAAACCTCCAGCCAAGTAAACAGGTTTAAAGCTGATTGACCACTCAGCAGTCCTTAACGGCCCATTCTCATCACATGACGGTGGTTTCTACTTGATCGTTTAACAGTCGTTAGATGACAATCCTCTAACCCATTGAAACTTTTTAAAAAAGAAGGTGGAGTTTATTTGAAATGGGTCCATTCAGGATATAAGATGCACCAACTGTGGCAAAAGGTTTTTAAAGGGGGACAGAGAACAGAAAACCAAGGATTCTTCTGGACTATGGAGAGACTGCTGTAAGAATGAATGATCTTGACTATGGACTGTTATTCTCTACAGGATCAAGTTGTGCTTCTATGTGAGAAGAGCACTTACACGAAGAGTGTAACCCATGCAGGTTACCTCAAATGGAATCACTGATGTTTGTTGATGTCATAAGTGCTTCTCTTTGGGGTTGTCCTGTTTGTGAGTTTATCATGAAATGAGGCTCCAGAATTAAAAACCAAGATTACCTTAACACAAGCACTGACTCGATTTCTGGATGCAGTAAGTGCTATTTGTTGGGGTAGTCTTGTAGTATTTCAATCCAAATATCATCCACTTGTTTTCAATCTGGAAGAACACAATAAAATGTCAGCTCTATTACCTTAACTTGAGCACAATCTTGAATAGACTCAGAAAGTGCTACATGTTGGGGCAATGTGAATGTGACAAAGTCTGCTGTCGCCATCAAAGAAGGGATTTTCACTGAATCACCCACTTGAAGAGTGTAACCCATGCAGGTTACCTCAAATGGAATCACTAATGTTTGTTGATGTCATAAGTGCTTCTCTTTGGGGTTGTCCTGTTTGTGAGTTTATCATGAAAGGAGGCTCCAGAATTCAACACCAAGATTACCTTAACACAAGCACTGACTTGATTTCTGGATGCAGTAAGTGCTATTTGTTGGGGTAGTTTTGTTGTATTTCATGTCATTTCATTTTGCCAAATATCATCCCTTGGTTTTAAAACACAATAAAATGTCAGCTCTATTACCTTAACTTGAGCACAATCTTGAATAGACTCAGAAAGTGCTACAAATTGGGGCAATGTGAATGTGACAAAGTCTTCTGTGGCAATTCAAGAAGGGATTTTCATGGAATCACCAGAATTAAACACCAAGATTACCTTAACACAAGAACTGACTCGATTTCTGGATGCAGTAAGTGCTATTTGTTGGGGTAGTCTTGTAGTATTTCACTCCAAATATCATCCGTTTGTTTTCAATCTTGAAGAACATAATAAAATGTCAGCTCTATTACCTTAACTTGAGCACAATCTTGAATAGACTCAGAAAGTGCTACATGTTGGGGCAATGTGAATGTGACAAAGTCTGCTGTCGCCATCAAAGAAGGGATTTTCACTGAATCACCCACTTGAAGAGTGTAACCCATGCAGGTTACCTCAAATGGAATCACTAATGTTTGTTGATGTCATAAGTGCTTCTCTTTGGGGTTGTCCTGTTTGTGAGTTTATCATGAAAGGAGGCTCCAGAATTCAACACCAAGATTACCTTAACACAAGCACTGACTTGATTTCTGGATGCAGTAAGTGCTATTTGTTGGGGTAGTTTTGTTGTATTTCATGTCATTTCATTTTGCCAAATATAATCCCTTGGTTTTAAAACTTGAAGAACACAATAAAATGTCAGCTCTATTACCTTAACTTGAGCACAATCTTGAATAGACTCAGAAAGTGCTACAAATTGGGGCAAAGTGAATGTGACAAAGTCTTCTGTGGCAATTCAAGAAGGGATTTTCACGGAATCACCAGAATTAAACACCAAGATTACCTTAACACAAGCACTGACTCGATTTCTGGATGCAGTAAGTGCTATTTGTTGGGGTAGTCTTGTAGCATTTCACTCCAAATATCATCCATTTGTTTTCAATCTTGAAGAACACAATAAAATGTCAGCTCTATTACCTTAACTTGAGCACAATCTTGAATAGACTCAGAAAGTGCTACATGTTGGGGCAATGTGAATGTGACAAAGTCTGCTGTCGCCATCAAAGAAGGGATTTTCACTGAATCAATTAAAACATGCAAATTAAAGCTCAGGGAGACACCAAAGTTCATTTCTGATGGATCTTGTCCATTGTGAGCTCTTTGCCATCAAGAAATAACCAAAAACACCTGATTGTAGGCACCAAGTTTACTTGAACACTGGCACTGACGTGATTTCTACATTCAGTAAGTGCTATTTGCTGGGGTAATCGTGTCGCATTTAACTCAAAATGGGGATTTCCTGATGAGCTTTTTTTAAAAAGTAGCTTTAAACTCAGTTTTTTGTTAAATGTTTTATGGTAGCAGAGGCCATTTTTGCCAGTGGAAAAAAACCTCCAGCCAAGTAAACAGGTTTAAAGCTGATTGACCACTCAGCAGTCCTTAACGGCCCATTCTCATCACATGACGGTGGTTTCTACTTGATCGTTTAACAGTCGTTAGATGACAATCCTCTAACCCATTGAAACTTTTTAAAAAAGAAGGTGGAGTTTATTTGAAATGGGTCCATTCAGGATATAAGATGCACCAACTGTGGCAAAAGGTTTTTAAAGGGGGACAGAGAACAGAAAACCAAGGATTCTTCTGGACTATGGAGAGACTGCTGTAAGAATGAATGATCTTGACTATGGACTGTTATTCTCTACAGGATCAAGTTGTGCTTCTATGTGAGAAGAGCACTTACACGAAGAGTGTAACCCATGCAGGTTACCTCAAATGGAATCACTGATGTTTGTTGATGTCATAAGTGCTTCTCTTTGGGGTTGTCCTGTTTGTGAGTTTATCATGAAATGAGGCTCCAGAATTAAAAACCAAGATTACCTTAACACAAGCACTGACTCGATTTCTGGATGCAGTAAGTGCTATTTGTTGGGGTAGTCTTGTAGTATTTCAATCCAAATATCATCCGTTTGTTTTCAATCTGGAAGAACACAATAAAATGTCAGCTCTATTACCTTAACTTGAGCACAATCTTGAATAGACTCAGAAAGTGCTACATGTTGGGGCAATGTGAATGTGACAAAGTCTGCTGTCGCCATCAAAGAAGGGATTTTCACTGAATCACCCACTTGAAGAGTGTAACCCATGCAGGTTACCTCAAATGGAATCACTAATGTTTGTTGATGTCATAAGTGCTTCTCTTTGGGGTTGTCCTGTTTGTGAGTTTATCATGAAAGGAGGCTCCAGAATTCAACACCAAGATTACCTTAACACAAGCACTGACTTGATTTCTGGATGCAGTAAGTGCTATTTGTTGGGGTAGTTTTGTTGTATTTCATGTCATTTCATTTTGCCAAATATAATCCCTTGGTTTTAAAACTTGAAGAACACAATAAAATGTCAGCTCTATTACCTTAACTTGAGCACAATCTTGAATAGACTCAGAAAGTGCTACAAATTGGGGCAAAGTGAATGTGACAAAGTCTTCTGTGGCAATTCAAGAAGGGATTTTCACGGAATCACCAGAATTAAACACCAAGATTACCTTAACACAAGCACTGACTCGATTTCTGGATGCAGTAAGTGCTATTTGTTGGGGTAGTCTTGTAGCATTTCACTCCAAATATCATCCATTTGTTTTCAATCTTGAAGAACACAATAAAATGTCAGCTCTATTACCTTAACTTGAGCACAATCTTGAATAGACTCAGAAAGTGCTACATGTTGGGGCAATGTGAATGTGACAAAGTCTGCTGTCGCCATCAAAGAAGGGATTTTCACTGAATCAATTAAAACATGCAAATTAAAGCTCAGGGAGACACCGAAGTTCATTTCTGATGGATCTTGTCCATTGTGAGCTCTTTGCCATCAAGAAATAACCAAAAACACCTGATTGTAGGCACCAAGTTTACTTGAACACTGGCACTGACGTGATTTCTACGTTCAGTAAGTGCTATTTGCTGGGGTAATCGTGTCGCATTTAACTCAAAATGGGGATTTCTTGATGAGCTTCTTTTAAAAAGTACCTTTAAACTCAGTTTTTTGTTAAATGTTTTATGGTAGCAGAGGCCATTTTTGCCAGTGGAAAAAAACCTCCAGCCAAGTAAACAGGTTTAAAGCTGATTGACCACTCAGCAGTCCTTAACGGCCCATTCTCATCACATGACGGTGGTTTCTACTTGATCGTTTAACAGTCGTTAGATGACAATCCTCTAACCCATTGAAACTTTTTAAAAAAGAAGGTGGAGTTTATTTGAAATGGGTCCATTCAGGATATAAGATGCACCAACTGTGGCAAAAGGTTTTCACAGGGGGACAGAGAACAGAAAACGAAGGATTCATCTGGACTATGGAGAGACTGCTGTAAGAATGAATGATCTTGACTATGGACTGTTATTCTCTACAGGATCAAGTTGTGCTTCTATGTGAGAAGAGCACTTACACGAAGAGTGTAACCCATGCAGGTTACCTCAAATGGAATCACTGATGTTTGTTGATGTCATAAGTGCTTCTCTTTGGGGTTGTCCTGTTTGTGAGTTTATCATGAAATGATGCTCCAGAATTCAACACTAAGATTACCTTAACAAAAGCACTGACTCGATTTCTGGATGCAGTAAGTGCTATTTGTTGGGGTAGTTTTCTTGTATTTCACGTCATTTCATTTTGCCAAATGTCATCCCTTGGTTTTAAAACACAATAAAATGTCAGCTCTATTACCTTAACTTGAGCACAATCTTGAATAGACTCAGAAAGTGCTACATGTTGGGGCAATGTGAATGTGACAAAGTCTGCTGTCGCCATCAAAGAAGGGATTTTCACTGAATCACCCACTTGAAGAGTGTAACCCATGCAGTTTACCTCAAATGGAATCACTGATGTTTGTTGATGTCATAAGTGCTTCTCTTTGGGGTTGTCCTGTTTGTGAGTTTATCATGAAAGGAGGCTCCAGAATTCAACACCAAGATTACCTTAACACAAGCACTGACTTGATTTCTGGATGCAGTAAGTGCTATTTGTTGTGGTAGTCTTCTTGTATTTCATGTCATTTCATTTTGCCAAATATCATCCCTATGTTTTAAAACACAATAAAATGTCAGCTCTATTACCTTAACTTGAGCACAATCTTGAATAGACTCAGAAAGTGCTACAAATTGGGGCAATGTGAATGTGACAAAGTCTTCTGTGGCAATTCAAGAAGGGATTTTCACTGAATCACCCACTTGAAGAGTGTAACCCATGCAGTTTACCTCAAATGGAATCACTAATGTTTGTTGATGTCATAAGTGCTTCTCTTTGGGGTTGTCCTGTTTGTGAGTTTATCATGAAAGGAGGCTCGAGAATTCAACACCAAGATTACCTTAACACAAGCACTGACTTGATTTCTGGATGCAGTAAGTGCTATTTGTTGGGGTAGTCTTCTTGTATTTCATGTCATTTCATTTTGCCAAATATCATCCCTTGGTTTTAAAACACAATAAAATGTCAGCTCTATTACCTTAACTTGAGCACAATCTTGAATAGACTCAGAAAGTGCTACATGTTGGGGCAATGTGAATGTGACAAAGTCTGCTGTCGCCATCAAAGAAGGGATTTTCACTGAATCACCCACTTGAAGAGTGTAACCCATGCAGGTTACCTCAAATGGAATCACTAATGTTTGTTGATGTCATAAGTGCTTCTCTTTGGGGTTGTCCTGTTTGTGAGTTTATTATGACATGAGGTTCCAAAACTCAACACCAAGATTACCTTAACACAAGCACTGACTTGATTTCTGGATGCAGTAAGTGCTATTTGTTGGGGTAGTTTTGTTGTATTTCACTTCATTTCATTTTGCCAAATATCATCCCTTGGTTTTAAAACACAATAAAATGTCAACTCTATCACCTTAACTTGAGCACAATCTTGAATAGACTCAGAAAGTGCTACATGTTGGGGCAATGTGAATGTGACAAAGTCTTCTGTTGCAATCCAAGAAGGGATTTTCACTGAATCAATTAAAACATGCAAATTAAAGCTCAGGGAGACACCGAAGTTCATTTCTGATGGATCTTGTCCATTGTGAGCTCTTTGCCATCAAGAAATAACCAAAAACACCTGATTGTAGGCACCAAGTTTACTTGAACACTGGCACTGACGTGATTTCTACATTCAGTAAGTGCTATTTGCTGGGGTAATCGTGTCGCATTTAACTCAAAATGGGGATTTCTTGATGAGCTTCTTTTAAAAAGTAGCTTTAAACTCAGTTTTTTGTTAAATGTTTTATGGTAGCAGAGGCCATTTTTGCCAGTGGAAAAAAAACCTCCAGCCAAGTAAACAGGTTTAAAGCTGATTGACCACTCAGCAGTCCTTAACGGCCCATTCTCATCACATGACGGTGGTTTCTACTTGATCGTTTAACAGTTGTTAGATGACAATCCTCTAACCCATTGAAACTTTTTAAAAAAGAAGGTGGAGTTTATTTGAAATGGGTCCATTCAGGATATAAGATGCACCAACTGTGGCAAAAGGTTTTCACAGGGGGACAGAGAACAGAAAACGAAGGATTCTTCTGGACTATGGAGAGACTGCTGTAAGAATGAATGATCTTGACTATGGACTGTTATTCTCTACAGGATCAAGTTGTGCTTCTATGTGAGAAGAGCACTTACACGAAGAGTGTAACCCATGCAGGTTACCTCAAATGGAATCACTGATGTTTGTTGATGTCATAAGTGCTTCTCTTTGGGGTTGTCCTGTTTGTGAGTTTATCATGAAATGATGCTCCAGAATTCAACACCAAGATTACCTTAACAAAAGCACTGACTCGATTTCTGGATGCAGTAAGTGCTATTTGTTGGGGTAGTCTTCTTGTATTTCATGTCATTTCATTTTGCCAAATATCCCTTGGTTTTAAAACACAATAAAATGTCAGCTCTATTACCTTAACTTGAGCACAATCTTGAATAGACTCAGAAAGTGCTACAAATTGGGGCAATGTGAATGTGACAAAGTCTTCTGTGGCAATTCAAGAAGGGATTTTCACGGAATCACCAGAATTAAACACCAAGATTACCTTAACACAAGCACTGACTCGATTTCTGGATGCGGTAAGTGCTATTTGTTGGGGTAGTCTTGTAGTATTTCACTCCAAATATCATCCGTTTGTTTTCAATCTTGAAGAACACAATAAATTGTCAGTTCTATTACCTTAACTTGAGCACAATCTTGAATAGACTCAGAAAGTGCTACATGTTGGGGCAATGTGAATGTGACAAAGTCTGCTGTCGCCATCAAAGAAGGGATTTTCACTGAATCACCCACTTGAAGAGTGTAACCCATGCAGGTTACCTCAAATGGAATCACTGATGTTTGTTGATGTCATAAGTGCTTCTCTTTGGGGTTGTCCTGTTTGTGAGTTTATCATGAAATGAGGCTCCAGTATTAAAAACCAAGATTACCTTAACACAAGCACTGACTCGATTTCTGGATGCAGTAAGTGCTATTTGTTGGGGTAGTCTTGTAGTATTTCAATCCAAATATCATCCGTTTGTTTTCAATCTGGAAGAACACAATAAAATGTCAGCTCTATTACCTTAACTTGAGCACAATCTTGAATAGACTCAGAAAGTGCTACATGTTGGGGCAATGTGAATGTGACAAAGTCTGCTGTCGCCATCAAAGAAGGGATTTTCACTGAATCAATTAAAACATGCAAATTAAAGCTCAGGGAGACACCAAAGTTCATTTCTGATGGATCTTGTCCATTGTGAGCTCTTTGCCATCAAGAAATAACCAAAAACACCTGATTGTAGGCACCAAGTTTACTTGAACACTGGCACTGACGTGATTTCTACATTCAGTAAGTGCTATTTGCTGGGGTAATCGTGTCGCATTTAACTCAAAATGGGGATTTCTTGATGAGCTTCTTTAAAAAGTAGCTTTAAACTCAGTTTTTTGTTAAATGTTTTATGGTAGCAGAGGCCATTTTTGCCAGTAGAAAAAACCTCCAGCCAAGTAAACAGGTTTAAAGCTGATTGACCACTCAGCAGTCCTTAACGGCCCATTCTCATCACATGACGGTGGTTTCTACTTGATCGTTTAACAGTCGTTAGATGACAATCCTCTAACCCATTGAAACTTTTTAAAAAAGAAGGTGGAGTTTATTTGAAATGGGTCCATTCAGGATATAAGATGCACCAACTGTGGCAAAAGGTTTTCACAGGGGGACAGAGAACAGAAAACGAAGGATTCATCTGGACTATGGAGAGACTGCTGTAAGAATGAATGATCTTGACTATGGACTGTTATTCTCTACAGGATCAAGTTGTGCTTCTATGTGAGAAGAGCACTTACACGAAGAGTGTAACCCATGCAGGTTACCTCAAATGGAATCACTGATGTTTGTTGATGTCATAAGTGCTTCTCTTTGGGGTTGTCCTGTTTGTGAGTTTATCATGAAATGAGGCTCGAGAATTCAACACCAAGATTACCTTAACACAAGCACTGACTCGATTTCTGGATGCAGTAAGTGCTATTTGTTGTGGTAGTTTTGTTGTATTTCACTTCTTTTCATTTTGCCAAATGTCATCCCTTGGTTTTAAAACACAATAAAATGTCAGCTCTATTACCTTAACTTGAGCACAATCTTGAATAGACTCAGAAAGTGCTACATGTTGGGGCAATGTGAATGTGACAAAGTCTGCTGTCGCCATCAAAGAAGGGATTTTCACTGAATCACCCACTTGAAGAGTGTAACCCATGCAGGTTACCTCAAATGGAATCACTAATGTTTGTTGATGTCATAAGTGCTTCTCTTTGGGGTTGTCCTGTTTGTGAGTTTATTATGAAATGAGGTTCCAAAACTCAACACCAAGATTACCTTAACACAAGCACTGACTTGATTTCTGGATGCAGTAAGTGCTATTTGTTGGGGTAGTCTTCTTGTATTTCATGTCATTTCATTTTGCCAAATATCCCTTGGTTTTAAAACACAATAAAATGTCAGCTCTATTACCTTAACTTGAGCACAATCTTGAATAGACTCAGAAAGTGCTACAAATTGGGGCAATGTGAATGTGACAAAGTCTTCTGTGGCAATTCAAGAAGGGATTTTCACGGAATCACCAGAATTAAACACCAAGATTACCTTAACACAAGCACTGACTCGATTTCTGGATGCGGTAAGTGCTATTTGTTGGGGTAGTCTTGTAGTATTTCACTCCAAATATCATCCGTTTGTTTTCAATCTTGAAGAACACAATAAATTGTCAGTTCTATTACCTTAACTTGAGCACAATCTTGAATAGACTCAGAAAGTGCTACATGTTGGGGCAATGTGAATGTGACAAAGTCTGCTGTCGCCATCAAAGAAGGGATTTTCACTGAATCACCCACTTGAAGAGTGTAACCCATGCAGGTTACCTCAAATGGAATCACTGATGTTTGTTGATGTCATAAGTGCTTCTTTTTGGGGTTGTCCTGTTTGTGAGTTTATCATGAAATGAGGCTCCAGAATTCAACACTAAGATTACCTTAACACAAGCACTGACTTGATTTCTGGATGCAGTAAGTGCTATTTGTTGGGGTAGTTTTGTTGTATTTCATGTCATTTCATTTTGCCAAATATCATCCCTTGGTTTTAAAACACAATAAAATGTCAGCTCTATTACCTTAACTTGAGCACAATCTTGAATAGACTCAGAAAGTGCTACATGTTGGGGCAATGTGAATGTGACAAAGTCTTCTGTTGCAATCCAAGAAGGGATTTTCACTGAATCAATTAAAACATGCAAATTAAAGCTCAGGGAGACACCGAAGTTCATTTCTGATGGATCTTGTCCATTGTGAGCTCTTTGCCATCAAGAAATAACCAAAAACACCTGATTGTAGGCACCAAGTTTACTTGAACACTGGCACTGACGTGATTTCTACATTCAGTAAGTGCTATTTGCTGGGGTAATCGTGTCGCATTTAACTCAAAATGGGGATTTCCTGATGAGCTTTTTTTAAAAAGTAGCTTTAAACTCAGTTTTTTGTTAAATGTTTTATGGTAGCAGAGGCCATTTTTGCCAGTGGAAAAAAACCTCCAGCCAAGTAAACAGGTTTAAAGCTGATTGACCACTCAGCAGTCCTTAACGGCCCATTCTCATCACATGACGGTGGTTTCTACTTGATCGTTTAACAGTCGTTAGATGACAATCCTCTAACCCATTGAAACTTTTTAAAAAAGAAGGTGGAGTTTATTTGAAATGGGTCCATTCAGGATATAAGATGCACCAACTGTGGCAAAAGGTTTTTAAAGGGGGACAGAGAACAGAAAACCAAGGATTCTTCTGGACTATGGAGAGACTGCTGTAAGAATGAATGATCTTGACTATGGACTGTTATTCTCTACAGGATCAAGTTGTGCTTCTATGTGAGAAGAGCACTTACACGAAGAGTGTAACCCATGCAGGTTACCTCAAATGGAATCACTGATGTTTGTTGATGTCATAAGTGCTTCTCTTTGGGGTTGTCCTGTTTGTGAGTTTATCATGAAATGAGGCTCCAGAATTAAAAACCAAGATTACCTTAACACAAGCACTGACTCGATTTCTGGATGCAGTAAGTGCTATTTGTTGGGGTAGTCTTGTAGTATTTCAATCCAAATATCATCCGTTTGTTTTCAATCTGGAAGAACACAATAAAATGTCAGCTCTATTACCTTAACTTGAGCACAATCTTGAATAGACTCAGAAAGTGCTACATGTTGGGGCAATGTGAATGTGACAAAGTCTGCTGTCGCCATCAAAGAAGGGATTTTCACGGAATCACCAGAATTAAACACCAAGATTACCTTAACACAAGCACTGACTCGATTTCTGGATGCAGTAAGTGCTATTTGTTGGGGTAGTCTTGTAGTATTTCATATCATTTTATTTTGCCAAATATCATCCCTTGGTTTTAAAACTTGAAGAACACAATAAAATGTCAGCTCTATTACCTTAACTTGAGCACAATCTTGAATAGACTCAGAAAGTGCTACATGTTGGGGCAATGTGAATGTCACAAGGTCTTCTGTTGCAATCCAAGAAGGGATTTTCACTGAATCAATTAAAACATGCAAATTAAAGCTCAGGGAGACACTGAAGTCCATTTCTGATGGATCTTGTCCATTGTGAGCTCTTTGCCATCAAGAAATAACCAAAAACACCTGATTGTAGGCACCAAGTTTACTTGAACACTGGCACTGACGTGATTTCTACATTCAGTAAGTGGTATTTGCTGGGGTAATCGTGTCGCATTTAACTCAAAATGGGGATTTCTTGATGAGCTTCTTTTAAAAAGTAGCTTTAAACTCAGTTTTTTGTTAAATGTTTTATGGTAGCAGAGGCCATTTTTGCCAGTGGAAAAAAACCTCCAGCCAAGTAAACAGGTTTAAAGCTGATTGACCACTCAGCAGTCCTTAACGGCCCATTCTCATCACATGACGGTGGTTTCTACTTGATCGTTTAACAGTCGTTAGATGACAATCCTCTAACCCATTGAAACTTTTTAAAAAAGAAGGTGGAGTTTATTTGAAATGGGTCCATTCAGGATATAAGATGCACCAACTGTGGCAAAAGGTTTTCACAGGGGGACAGAGAACAGAAAACGAAGGATTCTTCTGGACTATGGAGAGACTGCTGTAAGAATGAATGATCTTGACTATGGACTGTTATTCTCTACAGGATCAAGTTGTGCTTCTATGTGAGAAGAGCACTTACACGAAGAGTGTAACCCATGCAGGTTACCTCAAATGGAATCACTAATGTTTGTTGATGTCATAAGTGCTTCTCTTTGGGGTTGTCCTGTTTGTGAGTTTATCATGAAAGGAGGCTCGAGAATTCAACACCAAGATTACCTTAACACAAGCACTGACTCGATTTCTGGATGCAGTAAGTGCTATTTGTTGGGGTAGTTTTCTTGTATTTCACGTCATTTCATTTTGCCAAATGTCATCCCTTGGTTTTAAAACACAATAAAATGTCAGCTCTATTACCTTAACTTGAGCACAATCTTGAATAGACTCAGAAAGTGCTACATGTTGGGGCAATGTGAATGTGACAAAGTCTGCTGTCGCCATCAAAGAAGGGATTTTCACTGAATCACCCACTTGAAGAGTGTAACCCATGCAGGTTAACTCAAATGGAATCACTAATGTTTGTTGATGTCATAAGTGCTTCTCTTTGGGGTTGTCCTGTTTGTGAGTTTATCATGAAAGGAGGCTCGAGAATTCAACACCAAGATTACCTTAACACAAGCACTGACTTGATTTCTGGATGCAGTAAGTGCTATTTGTTGGGGTAGTTTTGTTGTATTTCACTTCATTTCATTTAGCCAAATATCATCCCTTGGTTTCAAAACACAATAAAATATCAGCTCTATTACCTTAACTTGAGCACAATCTTGAATAGACTCGGAAAGTGCTACATGTTGGGGCAATGTGAATGTGACAAAGTCTTCTGTGGCAATTCAAGAAGGGATTTTCACGGAATCACCAGAATTAAACACCAATGATTACCTTAACACAAGCACTGACTCGATTTCTGGATGCAGTAAGTGCTATTTGTTGGGGTAGTCTTGTAGTATTTCACTCCAAATATCATCCGTTTGTTTTCAATCTGGAAGAACACAATAAAATGTCAGCTCTATTACCTTAACTTGAGCACAATCTTGAATAGACTCAGAAAGTGCTACATGTTGGGGCAATGTGAATGTGACAAAGTCTGCTGTCGCCATCAAAGAAGGGATTTTCACTGAATCACCCACTTGAAGAGTGTAACCCATGCAGGTTACCTCAAATGGAATCACTAATGTTTGTTGATGTCATAAGTGCTTCTCTTTGGGGTTGTCCTGTTTGTGAGTTTATTATGACATGAGGTTCCAAAACTCAACACCAAGATTACCTTAACACAAGCACTGACTCGATTTCTGGATGCAGTAAGTGCTATTTGTTGGGGTAGTCTTGTAGTATTTCACTCCAAATATCATCCGTTTGTTTTCAATCTGGAAGAACACAATAAAATGTCAGCTCTATTACCTTAACTTGAGCACAATCTTGAATAGACTCAGAAAGTGCTACATGTTGGGGCAATGTGAATGTGACAAAGTCTGCTGTCGCAATCAAAGAAGGGATTTTCACTGAATCAATTAAAACATGCAAATTAAAGCTCAGGGAGACACCGAAGTTCATTTCTGATGGATCTTGTCCATTGTGAGCTCTTTGCCATCAAGAAATAACCAAAAACATCTGATTGTAGGCACCAAGTTTACTTGAACACTGGCACTGACGTGATTTCTACATTCAGTAAGTGCTATTTGCTGGGGTAATCGTGTCGCATTTAACTCAAAATGGGGATTTCTTGATGAGCTTCTTTAAAAAGTAGCTTTAAACTCAGTTTTTTGTTAAATGTTTTATGGTAGCAGAGGCCATTTTTGCCAGTAGAAAAAACCTCCAGCCAAGTAAACAGGTTTAAAGCTGATTGACCACTCAGCAGTCCTTAACGGCCCATTCTCATCACATGACGGTGGTTTCTACTTGATCGTTTAACAGTCGTTAGATGACAATCCTCTAACCCATTGAAACTTTTTAAAAAAGAAGGTGGAGTTTATTTGAAATGGGTCCATTCAGGATATAAGATGCACCAACTGTGGCAAAAGGTTTTCACAGGGGGACAGAGAACAGAAAACGAAGGATTCTTCTGGACTATGGAGAGACTGCTGTAAGAATGAATGATCTTGACTATGGACTGTTATTCTCTACAGGATCAAGTTGTGCTTCTATGTGAGAAGAGCACTTACACGAAGAGTGTAACCCATGCAGGTTACCTCAAATGGAATCACTAATGTTTGTTGATGTCATAAGTGCTTCTCTTTGGGGTTGTCCTGTTTGTGAGTTTATCATGAAATGAGGCTCCAAAATTAAACACCAAGATTACCTTAACACAAGCACTGACTTGATTTCTGGATGCAGTAAGTGCTATTTGTTGTGGTAGTCTTCTTGTATTTCATGTCATTTCATTTTGCCAAATATCATCCCTTGGTTTTAAAACACAATAAAATGTCAGCTCTATTACCTTAACTTGAGCACAATCTTGAATAGACTCAGAAAGTGCTACATGTTGGGGCAATGTGAATGTCACAAGGTCTTCTGTTGCAATCCAAGAAGGGATTTTCACTGAATCAATTAAAACATGCAAATTAAAGCTCAGGGAGACACTGAAGTTCATTTCTGATGGATCTTGTCCATTGTGAGCTCTTTGCCATCAAGAAATAACCAAAAACACCTGATTGTAGGCACCAAGTTTACTTGAACACTGGCACTGACGTGATTTCTACATTCAGTAAGTGCTATTTGCTGGGGTAATCGTGTCGCATTTAACTCAAAATGGGGATTTCTTGATGAGCTTCTTTTAAAAAGTAGCTTTAAACTCAGTTTTTTGTTAAATGTTTTATGGTAGCAGAGGCCATTTTTGCCAGTGGAAAAAAACCTCCAGCCAAGTAAACAGGTTTAAAGCTGATTGACCACTCAGCAGTCCTTAACGGCCCATTCTCATCACATGACGGTGGTTTCTACTTGATCGTTTAACAGTCGTTAGATGACAATCCTCTAACCCATTGAAACTTTTTAAAAAAGAAGGTGGAGTTTATTTGAAATGGGTCCATTCAGGATATAAGATGCACCAACTGTGGCAAAAGGTTTTCACAGGGGGACAGAGAACAGAAAACGAAGGATTCTTCTGGACTATGGAGAGACTGCTGTAAGAATGAATGATCTTGACTATGGACTGTTATTCTCTACAGGATCAAGTTGTGCTTCTATGTGAGAAGAGCACTTACACGAAGAGTGTAACCCATGCAGGTTACCTCAAATGGAATCACTAATGTTTGTTGATGTCATAAGTGCTTCTCTTTGGGGTTGTCCTGTTTGTGAGTTTATCATGAAAGGAGGCTCGAGAATTCAACACCAAGATTACCTTAACACAAGCACTGACTCGATTTCTGGATGCAGTAAGTGCTATTTGTTGGGGTAGTTTTCTTGTATTTCACGTCATTTCATTTTGCCAAATGTCATCCCTTGGTTTTAAAACACAATAAAATGTCAGCTCTATTACCTTAACTTGAGCACAATCTTGAATAGACTCAGAAAGTGCTACATGTTGGGGCAATGTGAATGTGACAAAGTCTGCTGTCGCCATCAAAGAAGGGATTTTCACTGAATCACCCACTTCAAGAGTGTAACCCATGCAGGTTACCTCAAATGGAATCACTAATGTTTGTTGATGTCATAAGTGCTTCTCTTTGGGGTTGTCCTGTTTGTGAGTTTATTATGAAATGAGGTTCCAAAACTCAACACCAAGATTACCTTAACACAAGCACTGACTTGATTTCTGGATGCAGTAAGTGCTATTTGTTGGGGTAGTTTTCTTGTATTTCATGTCATTTCATTTTGCCAAATATCATCCCTTGGTTTTAAAACACAATAAAATGTCAGCTCTATTACCTTAACTTGAGCACAATCTTGAATAGACTCAGAAAGTGCTACATGTTGGGGCAATGTGAATGTGACAAAGTCTTCTGTTGCAATCCAAGAAGGGATTTTCACTGAATCAATTAAAACATGCAAATTAAAGCTCAGGGAGACACCGAAGTTCATTTCTGATGGATCTTGTCCATTGTGAGCTCTTTGCCATCAAGAAATAACCAAAAACACCTGATTGTAGGCACCAAGTTTACTTGAACACTGGCACTGACGTGATTTCTACATTCAGTAAGTGCTATTTGCTGGGGTAATCGTGTCGCATTTAACTCAAAATGGGGATTTCCTGATGAGCTTTTTTTAAAAAGTAGCTTTAAACTCAGTTTTTTGTTAAATGTTTTATGGTAGCAGAGGCCATTTTTGCCAGTGGAAAAAAACCTCCAGCCAAGTAAACAGGTTTAAAGCTGATTGACCACTCAGCAGTCCTTAACGGCCCATTCTCATCACATGACGGTGGTTTCTACTTGATCGTTTAACAGTCGTTAGATGACAATCCTCTAACCCATTGAAACTTTTTAAAAAAGAAGGTGGAGTTTATTTGAAATGGGTCCATTCAGGATATAAGATGCACCAACTGTGGCAAAAGGTTTTTAAAGGGGGACAGAGAACAGAAAACCAAGGATTCTTCTGGACTATGGAGAGACTGCTGTAAGAATGAATGATCTTGACTATGGACTGTTATTCTCTACAGGATCAAGTTGTGCTTCTATGTGAGAAGAGCACTTACACGAAGAGTGTAACCCATGCAGGTTACCTCAAATGGAATCACTGATGTTTGTTGATGTCATAAGTGCTTCTCTTTGGGGTTGTCCTGTTTGTGAGTTTATCATGAAATGAGGCTCCAGAATTAAAAACCAAGATTACCTTAACACAAGCACTGACTCGATTTCTGGATGCAGTAAGTGCTATTTGTTGGGGTAGTCTTGTAGTATTTCAATCCAAATATCATCCACTTGTTTTCAATCTGGAAGAACACAATAAAATGTCAGCTCTATTACCTTAACTTGAGCACAATCTTGAATAGACTCAGAAAGTGCTACATGTTGGGGCAATGTGAATGTGACAAAGTCTGCTGTCGCCATCAAAGAAGGGATTTTCACTGAATCACCCACTTGAAGAGTGTAACCCATGCAGGTTACCTCAAATGGAATCACTAATGTTTGTTGATGTCATAAGTGCTTCTCTTTGGGGTTGTCCTGTTTGTGAGTTTATCATGAAAGGAGGCTCCAGAATTCAACACCAAGATTACCTTAACACAAGCACTGACTTGATTTCTGGATGCAGTAAGTGCTATTTGTTGGGGTAGTTTTGTTGTATTTCATGTCATTTCATTTTGCCAAATATCATCCCTTGGTTTTAAAACACAATAAAATGTCAGCTCTATTACCTTAACTTGAGCACAATCTTGAATAGACTCAGAAAGTGCTACAAATTGGGGCAATGTGAATGTGACAAAGTCTTCTGTGGCAATTCAAGAAGGGATTTTCATGGAATCACCAGAATTAAACACCAAGATTACCTTAACACAAGAACTGACTCGATTTCTGGATGCAGTAAGTGCTATTTGTTGGGGTAGTCTTGTAGTATTTCACTCCAAATATCATCCGTTTGTTTTCAATCTTGAAGAACATAATAAAATGTCAGCTCTATTACCTTAACTTGAGCACAATCTTGAATAGACTCAGAAAGTGCTACATGTTGGGGCAATGTGAATGTGACAAAGTCTGCTGTCGCCATCAAAGAAGGGATTTTCACTGAATCACCCACTTGAAGAGTGTAACCCATGCAGGTTACCTCAAATGGAATCACTAATGTTTGTTGATGTCATAAGTGCTTCTCTTTGGGGTTGTCCTGTTTGTGAGTTTATCATGAAAGGAGGCTCCAGAATTCAACACCAAGATTACCTTAACACAAGCACTGACTTGATTTCTGGATGCAGTAAGTGCTATTTGTTGGGGTAGTTTTGTTGTATTTCATGTCATTTCATTTTGCCAAATATAATCCCTTGGTTTTAAAACTTGAAGAACACAATAAAATGTCAGCTCTATTACCTTAACTTGAGCACAATCTTGAATAGACTCAGAAAGTGCTACAAATTGGGGCAAAGTGAATGTGACAAAGTCTTCTGTGGCAATTCAAGAAGGGATTTTCACGGAATCACCAGAATTAAACACCAAGATTACCTTAACACAAGCACTGACTCGATTTCTGGATGCAGTAAGTGCTATTTGTTGGGGTAGTCTTGTAGCATTTCACTCCAAATATCATCCATTTGTTTTCAATCTTGAAGAACACAATAAAATGTCAGCTCTATTACCTTAACTTGAGCACAATCTTGAATAGACTCAGAAAGTGCTACATGTTGGGGCAATGTGAATGTGACAAAGTCTGCTGTCGCCATCAAAGAAGGGATTTTCACTGAATCAATTAAAACATGCAAATTAAAGCTCAGGGAGACACCAAAGTTCATTTCTGATGGATCTTGTCCATTGTGAGCTCTTTGCCATCAAGAAATAACCAAAAACACCTGATTGTAGGCACCAAGTTTACTTGAACACTGGCACTGACGTGATTTCTACATTCAGTAAGTGCTATTTGCTGGGGTAATCGTGTCGCATTTAACTCAAAATGGGGATTTCCTGATGAGCTTTTTTTAAAAAGTAGCTTTAAACTCAGTTTTTTGTTAAATGTTTTATGGTAGCAGAGGCCATTTTTGCCAGTGGAAAAAAACCTCCAGCCAAGTAAACAGGTTTAAAGCTGATTGACCACTCAGCAGTCCTTAACGGCCCATTCTCATCACATGACGGTGGTTTCTACTTGATCGTTTAACAGTCGTTAGATGACAATCCTCTAACCCATTGAAACTTTTTAAAAAAGAAGGTGGAGTTTATTTGAAATGGGTCCATTCAGGATATAAGATGCACCAACTGTGGCAAAAGGTTTTTAAAGGGGGACAGAGAACAGAAAACCAAGGATTCTTCTGGACTATGGAGAGACTGCTGTAAGAATGAATGATCTTGACTATGGACTGTTATTCTCTACAGGATCAAGTTGTGCTTCTATGTGAGAAGAGCACTTACACGAAGAGTGTAACCCATGCAGGTTACCTCAAATGGAATCACTGATGTTTGTTGATGTCATAAGTGCTTCTCTTTGGGGTTGTCCTGTTTGTGAGTTTATCATGAAATGAGGCTCCAGAATTAAAAACCAAGATTACCTTAACACAAGCACTGACTCGATTTCTGGATGCAGTAAGTGCTATTTGTTGGGGTAGTCTTGTAGTATTTCAATCCAAATATCATCCGTTTGTTTTCAATCTGGAAGAACACAATAAAATGTCAGCTCTATTACCTTAACTTGAGCACAATCTTGAATAGACTCAGAAAGTGCTACATGTTGGGGCAATGTGAATGTGACAAAGTCTGCTGTCGCCATCAAAGAAGGGATTTTCACTGAATCACCCACTTGAAGAGTGTAACCCATGCAGGTTACCTCAAATGGAATCACTAATGTTTGTTGATGTCATAAGTGCTTCTCTTTGGGGTTGTCCTGTTTGTGAGTTTATCATGAAAGGAGGCTCCAGAATTCAACACCAAGATTACCTTAACACAAGCACTGACTTGATTTCTGGATGCAGTAAGTGCTATTTGTTGGGGTAGTTTTGTTGTATTTCATGTCATTTCATTTTGCCAAATATAATCCCTTGGTTTTAAAACTTGAAGAACACAATAAAATGTCAGCTCTATTACCTTAACTTGAGCACAATCTTGAATAGACTCAGAAAGTGCTACAAATTGGGGCAAAGTGAATGTGACAAAGTCTTCTGTGGCAATTCAAGAAGGGATTTTCACGGAATCACCAGAATTAAACACCAAGATTACCTTAACACAAGCACTGACTCGATTTCTGGATGCAGTAAGTGCTATTTGTTGGGGTAGTCTTGTAGCATTTCACTCCAAATATCATCCATTTGTTTTCAATCTTGAAGAACACAATAAAATGTCAGCTCTATTACCTTAACTTGAGCACAATCTTGAATAGACTCAGAAAGTGCTACATGTTGGGGCAATGTGAATGTGACAAAGTCTGCTGTCGCCATCAAAGAAGGGATTTTCACTGAATCAATTAAAACATGCAAATTAAAGCTCAGGGAGACACCGAAGTTCATTTCTGATGGATCTTGTCCATTGTGAGCTCTTTGCCATCAAGAAATAACCAAAAACACCTGATTGTAGGCACCAAGTTTACTTGAACACTGGCACTGACGTGATTTCTACGTTCAGTAAGTGCTATTTGCTGGGGTAATCGTGTCGCATTTAACTCAAAATGGGGATTTCTTGATGAGCTTCTTTTAAAAAGTACCTTTAAACTCAGTTTTTTGTTAAATGTTTTATGGTAGCAGAGGCCATTTTTGCCAGTGGAAAAAAACCTCCAGCCAAGTAAACAGGTTTAAAGCTGATTGACCACTCAGCAGTCCTTAACGGCCCATTCTCATCACATGACGGTGGTTTCTCCTTGATCGTTTAACAGTCGTTAGATGACAATCCTCTAACCCATTGAAACTTTTTAAAAAAGAAGGTGGAGTTTATTTGAAATGGGTCCATTCAGGATATAAGATGCACCAACTGTGGCAAAAGGTTTTCACAGGGGGACAGAGAACAGAAAACGAAGGATTCATCTGGACTATGGAGAGACTGCTGTAAGAATGAATGATCTTGACTATGGACTGTTATTCTCTACAGGATCAAGTTGTGCTTCTATGTGAGAAGAGCACTTACACGAAGAGTGTAACCCATGCAGGTTACCTCAAATGGAATCACTGATGTTTGTTGATGTCATAAGTGCTTCTCTTTGGGGTTGTCCTGTTTGTGAGTTTATCATGAAATGATGCTCCAGAATTCAACACTAAGATTACCTTAACAAAAGCACTGACTCGATTTCTGGATGCAGTAAGTGCTATTTGTTGGGGTAGTTTTCTTGTATTTCACGTCATTTCATTTTGCCAAATGTCATCCCTTGGTTTTAAAACACAATAAAATGTCAGCTCTATTACCTTAACTTGAGCACAATCTTGAATAGACTCAGAAAGTGCTACATGTTGGGGCAATGTGAATGTGACAAAGTCTGCTGTCGCCATCAAAGAAGGGATTTTCACTGAATCACCCACTTGAAGAGTGTAACCCATGCAGTTTACCTCAAATGGAATCACTGATGTTTGTTGATGTCATAAGTGCTTCTCTTTGGGGTTGTCCTGTTTGTGAGTTTATCATGAAAGGAGGCTCCAGAATTCAACACCAAGATTACCTTAACACAAGCACTGACTTGATTTCTGGATGCAGTAAGTGCTATTTGTTGTGGTAGTCTTCTTGTATTTCATGTCATTTCATTTTGCCAAATATCATCCCTATGTTTTAAAACACAATAAAATGTCAGCTCTATTACCTTAACTTGAGCACAATCTTGAATAGACTCAGAAAGTGCTACAAATTGGGGCAATGTGAATGTGACAAAGTCTTCTGTGGCAATTCAAGAAGGGATTTTCACTGAATCACCCACTTGAAGAGTGTAACCCATGCAGTTTACCTCAAATGGAATCACTAATGTTTGTTGATGTCATAAGTGCTTCTCTTTGGGGTTGTCCTGTTTGTGAGTTTATCATGAAAGGAGGCTCGAGAATTCAACACCAAGATTACCTTAACACAAGCACTGACTTGATTTCTGGATGCAGTAAGTGCTATTTGTTGGGGTAGTCTTCTTGTATTTCATGTCATTTCATTTTGCCAAATATCATCCCTTGGTTTTAAAACACAATAAAATGTCAGCTCTATTACCTTAACTTGAGCACAATCTTGAATAGACTCAGAAAGTGCTACATGTTGGGGCAATGTGAATGTGACAAAGTCTGCTGTCGCCATCAAAGAAGGGATTTTCACTGAATCACCCACTTGAAGAGTGTAACCCATGCA
>JAZIBN010000299.1:0-27780 GCA_037039145.1 Fundulus diaphanus
TCAGAAACACTGTTTAAACCCAGTGAAAATCAAATTTAACATGTTTCAGACAATTTGTGCGTTAAACAGAAGGAATCTGTCTAAACAACTAGGGTATTTGGAAACACTGCTAAAACCTTGTAAGGAGACCTTATTTGGTCCTTCCGACACCTAAATAAGTCATTTTGTGCTGCTCTAATGCAAGAGGGTTGTCAAAAAATGTAATGGTTATAATTCACTTCTGAAACCTCAGAAAGGCAGAAATTGGAAGCCAAAATATGCTGCAAATGAACATTCTATGAGCCCGGTCATTAGAAACAGCAGCACACTGTTTAAACCCAGTGAAAATCAAATTTAACATGTTTCAGACAATTTGTGCGTTAAACAGAAGGGAGCTGTCCAAAAACTAGGGTGTTTGGAAACACTGCTAAAACCTTGTGTGGAGAGACCTTATTTGGTCCTTCTGACACCTAATGAAAGTCATTTTGGCCGCTCTAATGCAAGTGGGCTTGTCAAAAAATGTAATGGTTAGAATTCACTTCTGAAACCTCAGAAAGGCAGAAATTGGAAGCCAAATATGCTGCAAATGAACATCCTATGAGCCCGGTCATTAGAAACAGCAGCACACTGTTTAAACCCAGTGAAAATCAAATTTAACATGTTTCAGACAATTTGTGCGTTAAACAGAAGGGAGCTGTCCAAAAACTAGGGTGTTTGGAAACACTGCTAAAACCTTGTGGGGAGACCTTATTTGGTCCTTCTGACACCTAATGAAAGTCATTTTGGCCGCTCTAATGCAAGTGGGTTGTCAAAAAATGTAATGGTTAGAATTCACTTCTCAAACCTCAGAAAGGCAGAAATTGGAAGCCAAATATGCTGCAAATGAACATCCTATGAGCCCGGTCATTAGAAAGAGCAGAACACTGTTTAAACCCAGTGAAATTCAAATTTAACATGATTCAGACAATTTTTGCGTTAAACAGAAGGGAGCTGTCCAAAAACTAGGGTGTTTGGAAACATTGCTAAAACCTTGTGGGGAGACCTTATTTGGTCCTTCTGACACCTAAATAAGTCATTTTGGCTCCTCTAATGCAAGTGGGTTGTCAAAAAATGTAATGGTTATAATTCACTTCTCAAACCTCAGAAAGGCAGAAATTGGAAGCCAAATATGCTGCAAATGAACATCCTATGAGCCCGGTCATTAGAAAGAGCAGAACACTGTTTAAACCCAGTGAAAATCAAATTTAACATGTTTTAGACAATTTGTGCGTTAAACAGAAGGAATCTGTCTAAAAACTAGGGTATTTGGAAACACTGCTAAAACCTTGTAAGGAGACCTTATTTGGTCCTTCCGACACCTAAATAAGTCATTTTGGCTGCTCTAATGCAAGAGGGTTGTCAAAAAATGTAATGGTTATAATTCACTTCTGAAACCTCAGAAAGGCAGAAATTGGAAGCCAAATATGCTGCAAATGAACATTCTATGAGCCCGGTCATTAGAAACAGCAGCACACTGTTTAAACCCAGTGAAAATCAAATTTAACATGTTTCAGACAATTTGTGCGTTAAACAGAAGGGAGCTGTCCAAAAACTAGGGTGTTTGGAAACACTGCTAAAACCTTGTGGGGAGACCTTATTTGGTCCTTCTGACACCTAATGAAAGTCATTTTGGCCGCTCTAATGCAAGTGGGTTGTCAAAAAATGTAATGGTTAGAATTCACTTCTGAAACCTCAGAAAGGCAGAAATTGGAAGCCAAATATGCTGCAAATGAACATCCTATGAGCCCGGTCATTAGAAACAGCAGCACACTGTTTAAACCCATTGAAAATCAAATTTAACATTTTTCAGACAATTTGTGCGTTAAACAGAAGAGATCTGTCCAAAAACTAGGGTGTTTGGAAACACTGCTAAAACCTTGTGGGGAGACCTTATTTGGTCCTTCTGACACCTAAATAAGTCATTTTGGCTCTCTAATGCAATTGGGTTGTCAAAAAATGTAATGGTTAGAATTCACTTCTGAAACCTCAGAAAGGCAGAAATTGAAAGCCAAATATGCTGCAAATGAACATTCTATGAGCCCGGTCATTAAAAACAGCATCACACTGTTTAAACCCAGTGAAATTCAAATTTAACATGTTTCAGACAATTTGTGCGTTAAACAGAAGGGAGCTGTCCAAAAACTAGGGTGTTTAGAAACACTGCTAAAACCTTTTGGGGAGACCTTATTTGGTCCTTCTGACACCTAAATAAGTCATTTTGGCTCTCTAATGCAATTGGGTTGTCAAAAAATGTAATGGTTATAATTCACTTCTGAAACCTCAGAAAGGCAGAAATTGGAAGCCAAATATGCTGCAAATGAACATTCTATGAGCCCGGTCATTAGAAACAGCAGCACACTGTTTAAACCCAGTGAAAATCAAATTTAACATGTTTCAGACAATTTGTGCGTTAAACAGAAGGGAGCTGTCCAAAAACTAGGGTGTTTGGAAACACTGCTAAAACCTTGTGGGGAGACCTTATTTGGTCCTTCTGACACCTAATGAAAGTCATTTTGGCCGCTCTAATGCAAGTGGGTTGTCAAAAAATGTAATGGTTAGAATTCACTTCTGAAACCTCAGAAAGGCAGAAATTGGAAGCCAAATATGCTGCAAATGAACATCCTATGAGCCCGGTCATTAGAAACAGCAGCACACTGTTTAAACCCAGTGAAAATCAAATTTAACATTTTTCAGACAATTTGTGCGTTAAACAGAAGAGATCTGTCTAAAAACTAGGGTATTTGGAAACACTGCTAAAACCTTGTAAGGAGACCTTATTTGGTCCTTCCGACACCTAAATAAGTCATTTTGGCTGCTCTAATGCAAGAGGGTTGTCAAAAAATGTAATGGTTATAATTCACTTCTGAAACCTCAGAAAGGCAGAAATTGGAAGCCAAATATGCTGCAAATGAACATTCTATGAGCCCGGTCATTAGAAACAGCAGCACACTGTTTAAACCCAGTGAAAATCAAATTTAACATGTTTCAGACAATTTGTGCGTTAAACAGAAGGGAGCTGTCCAAAAACTAGGGTGTTTGGAAACACTGCTAAAACCTTGTGGGGAGACCTTATTTGGTCCTTCTGACACCTAATGAAAGTCATTTTGGCCGCTCTAATGCAAGTGGGTTGTCAAAAAATGTAATGGTTAGAATTCACTTCTGAAACCTCAGAAAGGCAGAAATTGGAAGCCAAATATGCTGCAAATGAACATCCTATGAGCCCGGTCATTAGAAACAGCAGCACACTGTTTAAACCCAGTGAAAATCAAATTTAACATTTTTCAGACAATTTGTGCGTTAAACAGAAGAGATCTGTCCAAAAACTAGGGTGTTTGGAAACACTGCTAAAACCTTGTGGGGAGACCTTATTTGGTCCTTCTGACACCTAAATAAGTCATTTTGGCTCTCTAATGCAATTGGGTTGTCAAAAAATGTAATGGTTAGAATTCACTTCTGAAACCTCAGAAAGGCAGAAATTGAAAGCCAAATATGCTGCAAATGAACATTCTATGAGCCCGGTCATTAGAAAGAGCAGAACACTGTTTAAACCCAGTGAAATTCAAATTTAACATGATTCAGACAATTTTTGCGTTAAACAGAAGGGAGCTGTCCAAAAACTAGGGTGTTTGGAAACATTGCTAAAACCTTGTGGGGAGACCTTATTTGGTCCTTCTGACACCTAAATAAGTCATTTTGGCTGCTCTAATGCAAGAGGGTTGTCAAAAAATGTAATGGTTATAATTCACTTCTGAAACCTCAGAAAGGCAGAAATTGGAAGCCAAATATGCTGCAAATGAACATTCTATGAGCCCGGTCATTAGAAACAGCAGCACACTGTTTAAACCCAGTGAAAATCAAATTTAACATGTTTCAGACAATTTGTGCGTTAAACAGAAGGGAGCTGTCCAAAAACTAGGGTGTTTGGAAACACTGCTAAAACCTTGTGGGGAGACCTTATTTGGTCCTTCTGACACCTAATGAAAGTCATTTTGGCCGCTCTAATGCAAGTGGGTTGTCAAAAAATGTAATGGTTAGAATTCACTTCTGAAACCTCAGAAAGGCAGAAATTGGAAGCCAAATATGCTGCAAATGAACATCCTATGAGCCAGGTCATTAGAAACAGCAGCACACTGTTTAAACCCAGTGAAAATCAAATTTAACATGTTTCAGACAATTTGTGCGTTAAACAGAAGAGATCTGTCTAAAAACTAGGGTATTTGGAAACACTGCTAAAACTTTGTAAGGAGACCTTATTTGGTCCTTCCGACACCTAAATAAGTCATTTTGGCTGCTCTAATGCAAGAGGGTTGTCAAAAAATGTAATGGTTATAATTCACTTCTGAAACCTCAGAAAGGCAGAAATTGGAAGCCAAATATGCTGCAAATGAACATTCTATGAGCCCGGTCATTAGAAACAGCAGCACACTGTTTAAACCCAGTGAAAATCAAATTTAACATGTTTCAGACAATTTGTGCGTTAAACAGAAGGGAGCTGTCCAAAAACTAGGGTGTTTGGAAACACTGCTAAAACCTTGTGGGGAGACCTTATTTGGTCCTTCTGACACCTAATGAAAGTCATTTTGGCCGCTCTAATGCAAGTGGGTTGTCAAAAAATGTAATGGTTAGAATTCACTTCTGAAACCTCAGAAAGGCAGAAATTGGAAGCCAAATATGCTGCAAATGAACATCCTATGAGCCCGGTCATTAGAAACAGCAGCACACTGTTTAAACCCAGTGAAAATCAAATTTAACATTTTTCAGACAATTTGTGCGTTAAACAGAAGAGATCTGTCCAAAAACTAGGGTGTTTGGAAACACTGCTAAAACCTTGTGGGGAGACCTTATTTGGTCCTTCTGACACCTAAATAAGTCATTTTGGCTCTCTAATGCAATTGGGTTGTCAAAAAATGTAATGGTTAGAATTCACTTCTGAAATCTCAGAAAGGCAGAAATTGGAAGCCAAATATGCTGCAAATGAACATTCTATGAGCCCAATCATTAGAAACAGCAGAACACTGTTTAAACCAAGTGAAATTCAAATTTAACATGTTTCAGACAATTTGTGCGTTAAACAGAAGGGAGCTGTCCAAAAACTAGGGTGCTTGGAAACACTGCTAAAACCTTGTGGGGAGACCTTATTTGGTCCTTCTGACACCTAAATAAGTCATTTTGGCTGCTCTAATGCAAGTGGGTTGTCAAAAAATGTAATGGTTATAATTCACTTCTGAAACCTCAGAAAGGCAGAAATTGGAAGCCAAATATGCTGCAAATGAACATTCTATGAGCCCGGTCATTAGAAACAGCAGCACACTGTTTAAACCCAGTGAAATTCAAATTTAACATGTTTCAGACAATTTTTGCGTTAAACAGAAGGGAGCTGTCCAAAAACTAGGGTGTTTGGAAACATTGCTAAAACCTTGTGGGGAGACCTTATTTGGTCCTTCTGACACCTAAATAAGTCATTTTGGCCGCTCTAATGCAAGTGGGTTGTCAAAAAATGTAATGGTTAGAATTCACTTCTGAAACCTCAGAAAGGAAGAAATTGGAAGCCAAATATGCTGCAAATGAACATTCTATGAGCCCGGTCATTAGAAACAGCAGCACACTGTTTAAACCCAGTGAAAATCAAATTTAACATGTTTCAGACAATTTGTGCGTTAAACAGAAGAGATCTGTCCAAAAACTAGGGTGTTTGGAAACACTGCTAAAACCTTGTGGGGAGACCTTATTTGGTCCTTCTGACACCTAATGAAAGTCATTTTGGCCGCTCTAATGCAAGTGGGTTGTCAAAAAATGTAATGGTTAGAATTCACTTCTGAAACCTCAGAAAGGCAGAAATTGGAAGCCAAATATGCTGCAAATGAACATCCTATGAGCCCGGTCATTAGAAAGAGCAGAACACTGTTTAAACCCAGTGAAATTCAAATTTAACATGATTCAGACAATTTTTGCGTTAAACAGAAGGGAGCTGTCCAAAAACTAGGGTGTTTGGAAACATTGCTAAAACCTTGTGGGGAGACCTTATTTGGTCCTTCTGACACCTAAATAAGTCATTTTGGCTCCTCTAATGCAAGTGGGTTGTCAAAAAATGTAATGGTTATAATTCACTTCTGAAACCTCAGAAAGGCAGAAATTGGAAGCCAAATATGCTGCAAATGAACATCCTATGAGCCCGGTCATTAGAAAGAGCAGAACACTGTTTAAACCCAGTGAAAATCAAATTTAACATGTTTCAGACAATTTGTGCGTTAAACAGAAGGAATCTGTCTAAAAACTAGGGTATTTGGAAACACTGCTAAAACCTTGTAAGGAGACCTTATTTGGTCCTTCCGACACCTAAATAAGTCATTTTGGCTGCTCTAATGCAAGAGGGTTGTCAAAAAATGTAATGGTTATAATTCACTTCTGAAACCTCAGAAAGGCAGAAATTGGAAGCCAAATATGCTGCAAATGAACATTCTATGAGCCCGGTCATTAGAAACAGCAGCACACTGTTTAAACCCAGTGAAAATCAAATTTAACATGTTTCAGACAATTTGTGCGTTAAACAGAAGGGAGCTGTCCAAAAACTAGGGTGTTTGGAAACACTGCTAAAACCTTGTGGGGAGACCTTATTTGGTCCTTCTGACACCTAATGAAAGTCATTTTGGCCGCTCTAATGCAAGTGGGTTGTCAAAAAATGTAATGGTTAGAATTCACTTCTGAAACCTCAGAAAGGCAGAAATTGGAAGCCAAATATGCTGCAAATGAACATCCTATGAGCCCGGTCATTAGAAACAGCAGCACACTGTTTAAACCCAGTGAAAATCAAATTTAACATGTTTCAGACAATTTGTGCGTTAAACAGAAGGGAGCTGTCCAAAAACTAGGGTGTTTGGAAACACTGCTAAAACCTTGTGGGGAGACCTTATTTGGTCCTTCTGACACCTAATGAAAGTCATTTTGGCCGCTCTAATGCAAGTGGGTTGTCAAAAAATGTAATGGTTAGAATTCACTTCTCAAACCTCAGAAAGGCAGAAATTGGAAGCCAAATATGCTGCAAATGAACATCCTATGAGCCCGGTCATTAGAAAGAGCAGAACACTGTTTAAACCCAGTGAAATTCAAATTTAACATGATTCAGACAATTTTTGCGTTAAACAGAAGGGAGCTGTCCAAAAACTAGGGTGTTTGGAAACATTGCTAAAACCTTGTGGGGAGACCTTATTTGGTCCTTCTGACACCTAAATAAGTCATTTTGGCTCCTCTAATGCAAGTGGGTTGTCAAAAAATGTAATGGTTATAATTCACTTCTCAAACCTCAGAAAGGCAGAAATTGGAAGCCAAATATGCTGCAAATGAACATCCTATGAGCCCGGTCATTAGAAAGAGCAGCACACTGTTTAAACCCAGTGAAAATCAAATTTAACATGTTTCAGACAATTTGTGCGTTAAACAGAAGGGAGCTGTCCAAAAACTAGGGTGTTTGGAAACACTGCTAAAACCTTGTGGGGAGACCTTATTTGGTCCTTCTGACACCTAATGAAAGTCATTTTGGCCGCTCTAATGCAAGTGGGTTGTCAAAAAATGTAATGGTTAGAATTCACTTCTGAAACCTCAGAAAGGCAGAAATTGGAAGCCAAATATGCTGCAAATGAACATCCTATGAGCCCGGTCATTAGAAACAGCAGCACACTGTTTAAACCCATTGAAAATCAAATTTAACATTTTTCAGACAATTTGTGCGTTAAACAGAAGAGATCTGTCCAAAAACTAGGGTGTTTGGAAACACTGCTAAAACCTTGTGGGGAGACCTTATTTGGTCCTTCTGACACCTAAATAAGTCATTTTGGCTCTCTAATGCAATTGGGTTGTCAAAAAATGTAATGGTTAGAATTCACTTCTGAAACCTCAGAAAGGCAGAAATTGAAAGCCAAATATGCTGCAAATGAACATTCTATGAGCCCGGTCATTAAAAACAGCATCACACTGTTTAAACCCAGTGAAATTCAAATTTAACATGTTTCAGACAATTTGTGCGTTAAACAGAAGGGAGCTGTCCAAAAACTAGGGTGTTTAGAAACACTGCTAAAACCTTTTGGGGAGACCTTATTTGGTCCTTCTGACACCTAAATAAGTCATTTTGGCTCTCTAATGCAATTGGGTTGTCAAAAAATGTAATGGTTATAATTCACTTCTGAAACCTCAGAAAGGCAGAAATTGGAAGCCAAATATGCTGCAAATGAACATTCTATGAGCCCGGTCATTAGAAACAGCAGCACACTGTTTAAACCCAGTGAAAATCAAATTTAACATGTTTCAGACAATTTGTGCGTTAAACAGAAGGGAGCTGTCCAAAAACTAGGGTGTTTGGAAACACTGCTAAAACCTTGTGGGGAGACCTTATTTGGTCCTTCTGACACCTAATGAAAGTCATTTTGGCCGCTCTAATGCAAGTGGGTTGTCAAAAAATGTAATGGTTAGAATTCACTTCTGAAACCTCAGAAAGGCAGAAATTGGAAGCCAAATATGCTGCAAATGAACATCCTATGAGCCCGGTCATTAGAAACAGCAGCACACTGTTTAAACCCAGTGAAAATCAAATTTAACATTTTTCAGACAATTTGTGCGTTAAACAGAAGAGATCTGTCTAAAAACTAGGGTATTTGGAAACACTGCTAAAACCTTGTAAGGAGACCTTATTTGGTCCTTCCGACACCTAAATAAGTCATTTTGGCTGCTCTAATGCAAGAGGGTTGTCAAAAAATGTAATGGTTATAATTCACTTCTGAAACCTCAGAAAGGCAGAAATTGGAAGCCAAATATGCTGCAAATGAACATTCTATGAGCCCGGTCATTAGAAACAGCAGCACACTGTTTAAACCCAGTGAAAATCAAATTTAACATGTTTCAGACAATTTGTGCGTTAAACAGAAGGGAGCTGTCCAAAAACTAGGGTGTTTGGAAACACTGCTAAAACCTTGTGGGGAGACCTTATTTGGTCCTTCTGACACCTAATGAAAGTCATTTTGGCCGCTCTAATGCAAGTGGGTTGTCAAAAAATGTAATGGTTAGAATTCACTTCTGAAACCTCAGAAAGGCAGAAATTGGAAGCCAAATATGCTGCAAATGAACATCCTATGAGCCCGGTCATTAGAAACAGCAGCACACTGTTTAAACCCAGTGAAAATCAAATTTAACATTTTTCAGACAATTTGTGCGTTAAACAGAAGAGATCTGTCCAAAAACTAGGGTGTTTGGAAACACTGCTAAAACCTTGTGGGGAGACCTTATTTGGTCCTTCTGACACCTAAATAAGTCATTTTGGCTCTCTAATGCAATTGGGTTGTCAAAAAATGTAATGGTTAGAATTCACTTCTGAAACCTCAGAAAGGCAGAAATTGAAAGCCAAATATGCTGCAAATGAACATTCTATGAGCCCGGTCATTAAAAACAGCAGCACACTGTTTAAACCCAGTGAAATTCAAATTTAACATGTTTCAGACAATTTGTGCGTTAAACAAAAGGGAGCTGTCCAAAAACTAGGGTGTTTAGAAACACTGCTAAAACCTTTTGGGGAGACCTTATTTGGTCCTTCTGACACCTAAATAAGTCATTTTGGCTCTCTAATGCAATTGGGTTGTCAAAAAATGTAATGGTTAGAATTCACTTCTGAAACCTCAGAAAGGCAGAAATTGGAAGCCAAATATGCTGCAAATGAACATTCTATGAGCCCAATCATTAGAAACAGCAGAACACTGTTTAAACCAAGTGAAATTCAAATTTAACATGTTTCAGACAATTTGTGCGTTAAACAGAAGGGAGCTGTCCAAAAACTAGGGTGCTTGGAAACACTGCTAAAACCTTGTGGGGAGACCTTATTTGGTCCTTCTGACACCTAAATAAGTCATTTTGGCTGCTCTAATGCAAGTGGGTTGTCAAAAAATGTAATGGTTATAATTCACTTCTGAAACCTCAGAAAGGCAGAAATTGGAAGCCAAATATGCTGCAAATGAACATTCTATGAGCCCGGTCATTAGAAACAGCAGCACACTGTTTAAACCCAGTGAAATTCAAATTTAACATGTTTCAGACAATTTTTGCGTTAAACAGAAGGGAGCTGTCCAAAAACTAGGGTGTTTGGAAACATTGCTAAAACCTTGTGGGGAGACCTTATTTGGTCCTTCTGACACCTAAATAAGTCATTTTGGCCGCTCTAATGCAAGTGGGTTGTCAAAAAATGTAATGGTTAGAATTCACTTCTGAAACCTCAGAAAGGCAGAAATTGGAAGCCAAATATGCTGCAAATGAACATTCTATGAGCCCGGTCATTAGAAACAGCAGCACACTGTTTAAACCCAGTGAAAATCAAATTTAACATGTTTCAGACAATTTGTGCGTTAAACAGAAGAGATCTGTCCAAAAACTAGGGTGTTTGGAAACACTGCTAAAACCTTGTGGGGAGACCTTATTTGGTCCTTCTGACACCTAATGAAAGTCATTTTGGCCGCTCTAATGCAAGTGGGTTGTCAAAAAATGTAATGGTTAGAATTCACTTCTCAAACCTCAGAAAGGCAGAAATTGGAAGCCAAATATGCTGCAAATGAACATCCTATGAGCCCGGTCATTAGAAAGAGCAGAACACTGTTTAAACCCAGTGAAATTCAAATTTAACATGATTCAGACAATTTTTGCGTTAAACAGAAGGGAGCTGTCCAAAAACTAGGGTGTTTGGAAACATTGCTAAAACCTTGTGGGGAGACCTTATTTGGTCCTTCTGACACCTAAATAAGTCATTTTGGCTCCTCTAATGCAAGTGGGTTGTCAAAAAATGTAATGGTTATAATTCACTTCTCAAACCTCAGAAAGGCAGAAATTGGAAGCCAAATATGCTGCAAATGAACATCCTATGAGCCCGGTCATTAGAAAGAGCAGAACACTGTTTAAACCCAGTGAAAATCAAATTTAACATGTTTCAGACAATTTGTGCGTTAAACAGAAGGAATCTGTCTAAAAACTAGGGTATTTGGAAACACTGCTAAAACCTTGTAAGGAGACCTTATTTGGTCCTTCCGACACCTAAATAAGTCATTTTGGCTGCTCTAATGCAAGAGGGTTGTCAAAAAATGTAATGGTTAGAATTCACGTCTCAAACCTCAGAAAGGCAGAAATTGGAAGCCAAATATGCTGCAAATGAACATCCTATGAGCCCGGTCATTAGAAAGAGCAGAACACTGTTTAAACCCAGTGAAATTCAAATTTAACATGGTTGAGACAATTTTTGCGTTAAACAGAAGGGAGCTGTCCAAAAACTAGGGTGTTTGGAAACATTGCTAAAACCTTGTGGGGAGACCTTATTTGGTCCTTCTGACACCTAAATAAGTCATTTTGGCTCCTCTAATGCAAGTGGGTTGTCAAAAAATGTAATGGTTATAATTCACTTCTCAAACCTCAGAAAGGCAGAAATTGGAAGCCAAATATGCTGCAAATGAACATCCTATGAGCCCGGTCATTAGAAAGAGCAGAACACTGTTTAAACCCAGTGAAAATCAAATTTAACATGTTTCAGACAATTTGTGCGTTAAACAGAAGGAATCTGTCTAAAAACTAGGGTATTTGGAAACACTGCTAAAACCTTGTAAGGAGACCTTATTTGGTCCTTCCGACACCTAAATAAGTCATTTTGGCTGCTCTAATGCAAGAGGGTTGTCAAAAAATGTAATGGTTATAATTCACTTCTGAAACCTCAGAAAGGCAGAAATTGGAAGCCAAATATGCTGCAAATGAACATTCTATGAGCCCGGTCATTAGAAACAGCAGCACACTGTTTAAACCCAGTGAAAATCAAATTTAACATGTTTCAGACAATTTGTGCGTTAAACAGAAGGGAGCTGTCCAAAAACTAGGGTGTTTGGAAACACTGCTAAAACCTTGTGGGGAGACCTTATTTGGTCCTTCTGACACCTAATGAAAGTCATTTTGGCCGCTCTAATGCAAGTGGGTTGTCAAAAAATGTAATGGTTAGAATTCACTTCTGAAACCTCAGAAAGGCAGAAATTGGAAGCCAAATATGCTGCAAATGAACATCCTATGAGCCCGGTCATTAGAAACAGCAGCACACTGTTTAAACCCAGTGAAAATCAAATTTAACATGTTTCAGACAATTTGTGCGTTAAACAGAAGGGAGCTGTCCAAAAACTAGGGTGTTTGGAAACACTGCTAAAACCTTGTGGGGAGACCTTATTTGGTCCTTCTGACACCTAATGAAAGTCATTTTGGCCGCTCTAATGCAAGTGGGTTGTCAAAAAATGTAATGGTTAGAATTCACTTCTCAAACCTCAGAAAGGCAGAAATTGGAAGCCAAATATGCTGCAAATGAACATCCTATGAGCCCGGTCATTAGAAAGAGCAGAACACTGTTTAAACCCAGTGAAATTCAAATTTAACATGATTCAGACAATTTTTGCGTTAAACAGAAGGGAGCTGTCCAAAAACTAGGGTGTTTGGAAACATTGCTAAAACCTTATGGGGAGACCTTATTTGGTCCTTCTGACACCTAAATAAGTCATTTTGGCTCCTCTAATGCAAGTGGGTTGTCAAAAAATGTAATGGTTATAATTCACTTCTCAAACCTCAGAAAGGCAGAAATTGGAAGCCAAATATGCTGCAAATGAACATCCTATGAGCCCGGTCATTAGAAAGAGCAGAACACTGTTTAAACCCAGTGAAAATCAAATTTAACATGTTTTAGACAATTTGTGCGTTAAACAGAAGGAATCTGTCTAAAAACTAGGGTATTTGGAAACACTGCTAAAACCTTGTAAGGAGACCTTATTTGGTCCTTCCGACACCTAAATAAGTCATTTTGGCTGCTCTAATGCAAGAGGGTTGTCAAAAAATGTAATGGTTATAATTCACTTCTGAAACCTCAGAAAGGCAGAAATTGGAAGCCAAATATGCTGCAAATGAACATTCTATGAGCCCGGTCATTAGAAACAGCAGCACACTGTTTAAACCCAGTGAAAATCAAATTTAACATGTTTCAGACAATTTGTGCGTTAAACAGAAGGGAGCTGTCCAAAAACTAGGGTGTTTGGAAACACTGCTAAAACCTTGTGGGGAGACCTTATTTGGTCCTTCTGACACCTAAATAAGTCATTTTGGCTCTCTAATGCAATTGGGTTGTCAAAAAATGTAATGGTTAGAATTCACTTCTGAAACCTCAGAAAGGCAGAAATTGAAAGCCAAATATGCTGCAAATGAACATTCTATGAGCCCGGTCATTAAAAACAGCATCACACTGTTTAAACCCAGTGAAATTCAAATTTAACATGTTTCAGACAATTTGTGCGTTAAACAGAAGGGAGCTGTCCAAAAACTAGGGTGTTTAGAAACACTGCTAAAACCTTTTGGGGAGACCTTATTTGGTCCTTCTGACACCTAAATAAGTCATTTTGGCTCTCTAATGCAATTGGGTTGTCAAAAAATGTAATGGTTAGAATTCACTTCTGAAACCTCAGAAAGGCAGAAATTGGAAGCCAAATATGCTGCAAATGAACATTCTATGAGCCCGGTCATTAGAAACAGCAGCACACTGTTTAAACCCAGTGAAATTCAAATTTAACATGTTTCAGACAATTTTTGCGTTAAAAAGAAGGGAGCTGTCCAAAAACTAGGGTGTTTGGAAACATTGCTAAAACCTTGTGGGGAGACCTTATTTGGTCCTTCTGACACCTAAATAAGTCATTTTGGCCGCTCTAATGCAAGTGGGTTGTCAAAAAATGTAATGGTTAGAATTCACTTCTGAAACCTCAGAAAGGCAGAAATTGGAAGCCAAATATGCTGCAAATGAACATTCTATGAGCCCGGTCATTAGAAACAGCAGCACACTGTTTAAACCCAGTGAAAATCAAATTTAACATGTTTCAGACAATTTGTGCGTTAAACAGAAGAGATCTGTCCAAAAACTAGGGTGTTTGGAAACACTGCTAAAACCTTGTGGGGAGACCTTATTTGGTCCTTCTGACACCTAATGAAAGTCATTTTGGCCGCTCTAATGCAAGTGGGTTGTCAAAAAATGTAATGGTTAGAATTCACTTCTCAAACCTCAGAAAGGCAGAAATTGGAAGCCAAATATGCTGCAAATGAACATCCTATGAGCCCGGTCATTAGAAAGAGCAGAACACTGTTTAAACCCAGTGAAATTCAAATTTAACATGATTCAGACAATTTTTGCGTTAAACAGAAGGGAGCTGTCCAAAAACTAGGGTGTTTGGAAACATTGCTAAAACCTTGTGGGGAGACCTTATTTGGTCCTTCTGAAACCTAAATAAGTCATTTTGGCTCCTCTAATGCAAGTGGGTTGTCAAAAAATGTAATGGTTATAATTCACTTCTCAAACCTCAGAAAGGCAGAAATTGGAAGCCAAATATGCTGCAAATGAACATCCTATGAGCCCGGTCATTAGAAAGAGCAGAACACTGTTTAAACCCAGTGAAAATCAAATTTAACATGTTTCAGACAATTTGTGCGTTAAACAGAAGGAATCTGTCTAAAAACTAGGGTATTTGGAAACACTGCTAAAACCTTGTAAGGAGACCTTATTTGGTCCTTCCGACAACTAAATAAGTCATTTTGGCTGCTCTAATGCAAGAGGGTTGTCAAAAAATGTAATGGTTAGAATTCACTTCTCAAACCTCAGAAAGGCAGAAATTGGAAGCCAAATATGCTGCAAATGAACATCCTATGAGCCCGGTCATTAGAAAGAGCAGAACACTGTTTAAACCCAGTGAAATTCAAATTTAACATGATTGAGACAATTTTTGCGTTAAACAGAAGGGAGCTGTCCAAAAACTAGGGTGTTTGGAAACATTGCTAAAACCTTGTGGGGAGACCTTATTTGGTCCTTCTGACACCTAAATAAGTCATTTTGGCCGCTCTAATGCAAGTGGGTTGTCAAAAAATGTAATGGTTAGAATTCACTTCTGAAACCTCAGAAAGGCAGAAATTGGAAGCCAAATATGCTGCAAATGAACATTCTATGAGCCCGGTCATTAGAAACAGCAGCACACTGTTTAAACCCAGTGAAAATCAAATTTAACATGTTTCAGACAATTTGTGCGTTAAACAGAAGAGATCTGTCCAAAAACTAGGGTGTTTGGAAACACTGCTAAAACCTTGTGGGGAGACCTTATTTGGTCCTTCTGACACCTAATGAAAGTCATTTTGGCCGCTCTAATGCAAGTGGGTTGTCAAAAAATGTAATGGTTAGAATTCACTTCTCAAACCTCAGAAAGGCAGAAATTGGAAGCCAAATATGCTGCAAATGAACATCCTATGAGCCCGGTCATTAGAAAGAGCAGAACACTGTTTAAACCCAGTGAAATTCAAATTTAACATGATTCAGACAATTTTTGCGTTAAACAGAAGGGAGCTGTCCAAAAACTAGGGTGTTTGGAAACATTGCTAAAACCTTGTGGGGAGACCTTATTTGGTCCTTCTGACACCTAAATAAGTCATTTTGGCTCCTCTACTGCAAGTGGGTTGTCAAAAAATGTAATGGTTATAATTCACTTCTCAAACCTCAGAAAGGCAGAAATTGGAAGCCAAATATGCTGCAAATGAACATCCTATGAGCCCGGTCATTAGAAAGAGCAGAACACTGTTTAAACCCAGTGAAAATCAAATTTAACATGTTTCAGACAATTTGTGCGTTAAACAGAAGGAATCTGTCTAAAAACTAGGGTATTTGGAAACACTGCTAAAACCTTGTAAGGAGACCTTATTTGGTCCTTCCGACAACTAAATAAGTCATTTTGGCTGCTCTAATGCAAGAGGGTTGTCAAAAAATGTAATGGTTAGAATTCACTTCTCAAACCTCAGAAAGGCAGAAATTGGAAGCCAAATATGCTGCAAATGAACATCCTATGAGCCCGGTCATTAGAAAGAGCAGAACACTGTTTAAACCCAGTGAAATTCAAATTTAACATGATTGAGACAATTTTTGCGTTAAACAGAAGGGAGCTGTCCAAAAACTAGGGTGTTTGGAAACATTGCTAAAACCTTGTGGGGAGACCTTATTTGGTCCTTCTGACACCTAAATAAGTCATTTTGGCTCCTCTAATGCAAGTGGGTTGTCAAAAAATGTAATGGTTATAATTCACTTCTCAAACCTCAGAAAGGCAGAAATTTGAAGCCAAATATGCTGCAAATGAACATCCTATGAGCCCGGTCATTAGAAAGAGCAGAACACTGTTTAAACCCAGTGAAAATCAAATTTAACATGTTTCAGACAATTTGTGCGTTAAACAGAAGGAATCTGTCTAAAAACTAGGGTATTTGGAAACACTGCTAAAACCTTGTAAGGAGACCTTATTTGGTCCTTCCGACACCTAAATAAGTCATTTTGGCTGCTCTAATGCAAGAGGGTTGTCAAAAAATGTAATGGTTATAATTCACTTCTGAAACCTCAGAAAGGCAGAAATTGGAAGCCAAATATGCTGCAAATGAACATTCTATGAGCCCGGTCATTAGAAACAGCAGCACACTGTTTAAACCCAGTGAAAATCAAATTTAACATGTTTCAGACAATTTGTGCGTTAAACAGAAGGGAGCTGTCCAAAAACTAGGGTGTTTGGAAACACTGCTAAAACCTTGTGGGGAGACCTTATTTGGTCCTTCTGACACCTAATGAAAGTCATTTTGGCCGCTCTAATGCAAGTGGGTTGTCAAAAAATGTAATGGTTAGAATTCACTTCTGAAACCTCAGAAAGGCAGAAATTGGAAGCCAAATATGCTGCAAATGAACATCCTATGAGCCCGGTCATTAGAAACAGCAGCACACTGTTTAAACCCAGTGAAAATCAAATTTAACATGTTTCAGACAGTTTGTGCGTTAAACAGAAGGGAGCTGTCCAAAAACTAGGGTGTTTGGAAACACTGCTAAAACCTTGTGGGGAGACCTTATTTGGTCCTTCTGACACCTAATGAAAGTCATTTTGGCCGCTCTAATGCAAGTGGGTTGTCAAAAAATGTAATGGTTAGAATTCACTTCTCAAACCTCAGAAAGGCAGAAATTGGAAGCCAAATATGCTGCAAATGAACATCCTATGAGCCCGGTCATTAGAAAGAGCAGAACACTGTTTAAACCCAGTGAAATTCAAATTTAACATGATTCAGACAATTTTTGCGTTAAACAGAAGGGAGCTGTCCAAAAACTAGGGTGTTTGGAAACACTGCTAAAACCTTGTGGGGAGACCTTATTTGGTCCTTCTGACACCTAATGAAAGTCATTTTGGCCGCTCTAATGCAAGTGGGTTGTCAAAAAATGTAATGGTTAGAATTCACTTCTCAAACCTCAGAAAGGCAGAAATTGGAAGCCAAATATGCTGCAAATGAACATCCTATGAGCCCGGTCATTAGAAAGAGCAGAACACTGTTTAAACCCAGTGAAATTCAAATTTAACATGATTCAGACAATTTTTGCGTTAAACAGAAGGGAGCTGTCCAAAAACTAGGGTATTTGGAAACACTGCTAAAACCTTGTAAGGAGACCTTATTTGGTCCTTCCGACACCTAAATAAGTCATTTTGGCTGCTCTAATGCAAGAGGGTTGTCAAAAAATGTAATGGTTATAATTCACTTCTGAAACCTCAGAAAGGCAGAAATTGGAAGCCAAATATGCTGCAAATGAACATTCTATGAGCCCGGTCATTAGAAACAGCAGCACACTGTTTAAACCCAGTGAAAATCAAATTTAACATGTTTCAGACAATTTGTGCGTTAAACAGAAGGGAGCTGTCCAAAAACTAGGGTGTTTGGAAACACTGCTAAAACCTTGTGGGGAGACCTTATTTGGTCCTTCTGACACCTAATGAAAGTCATTTTGGCCGCTCTAATGCAAGTGGGTTGTCAAAAAATGTAATGGTTAGAATTCACTTCTGAAACCTCAGAAAGGCAGAAATTGGAAGCCAAATATGCTGCAAATGAACATCCTATGAGCCCGGTCATTAGAAACAGCAGCACACTGTTTAAACCCAGTGAAAATCAAATTTAACATTTTTCAGACAATTTGTGCGTTAAACAGAAGAGATCTGTCCAAAAACTAGGGTGTTTGGAAACACTGCTAAAACCTTGTGGGGAGACCTTATTTGGTCCTTCTGACACCTAAATAAGTCATTTTGGCTCTCTAATGCAAGTGGGTTGTCAAAAAATGTAATGGTTAGAATTCACTTCTGAAACCTCAGAAAGGCAGAAATTGGAAGTCAAATATGCTGCAAATGAACATTCTATGAGCCCGGTCATTAGAAACAGCAGCACACTGTTTAAACCCAGTGAAAATCAAATTTAACATGTTTCAGACAATTTGTGCGTTAAACAGAAGAGATCTGTCCAAAAACTAGGGTGTTTAGAAACACTGCTAAAACCTTTTGGGGAGACCTTATTTGGTCCTTCTGACACCTAAATAAGTCATTTTGGCTGCTCTAATGCAAGTGGGTTGTCAAAAAATGTAATGGTTATAATTCACTTCTGAAACCTCAGAAAGGCAGAAATTGGAAGCCAAATATGCTGCAAATGAACATTCTATGAGCCCGGTCATTAGAAACAGCAGCACACTGTTTAAACCCAGTGAAAATCAAATTTAACATGTTTCAGACAATTTGTGCGTTAAACAGAAGGGAGCTGTCCAAAAACTAGGGTGTTTGGAAACACTGCTAAAACCTTGTGGGGAGACCTTATTTGGTCCTTCTGACACCTAATGAAAGTCATTTTGGCCGCTCTAATGCAAGTGGGTTGTCAAAAAATGTAATGGTTAGAATTCACTTCTGAAACCTCAGAAAGGCAGAAATTGGAAGCCAAATATGCTGCAAATGAACATCCTATGAGCCCGGTCATTAGAAACAGCAGCACACTGTTTAAACCCAGTGAAAATCAAATTTAACATTTTTCAGACAATTTGTGCGTTAAACAGAAGAGATCTGTCCAAAAACTAGGGTGTTTGGAAACACTGCTAAAACCTTGTGGGGAGACCTTATTTGGTCCTTCTGACACCTAAATAAGTCATTTTGGCTCTCTAATGCAATTGGGTTGTCAAAAAATGTAATGGTTAGAATTCACTTCTGAAACCTCAGAAAGGCAGAAATTGAAAGCCAAATATGCTGCAAATGAACATTCTATGAGCCCGGTCATTAAAAACAGCAGCACACTGTTTAAACCCAGTGAAATTCAAATTTAACATGTTTCAGACAATTTGTGCGTTAAACAGAAGGGAGCTGTCCAAAAACTAGGGTGTTTAGAAACACTGCTAAAACCTTTTGGGGAGACCTTATTTGGTCCTTCTGACACCTAAATAAGTCATTTTGGCTCTCTAATGCAATTGGGTTGTCAAAAAATGTAATGGTTAGAATTCACTTCTGAAACCTCAGAAAGGCAGAAATTGGAAGCCAAATATGCTGCAAATGAACATTCTATGAGCCCAATCATTAGAAACAGCAGAACACTGTTTAAACCAAGTGAAATTCAAATTTAACATGTTTCAGACAATTTGTGCGTTAAACAGAAGGGAGCTGTCCAAAAACTAGGGTGCTTGGAAACACTGCTAAAACCTTGTGGGGAGACCTTATTTGGTCCTTCTGACACCTAAATAAGTCATTTTGGCTGCTCTAATGAAAGTGGGTTGTCAAAAAATCTAATGGTTATAATTCACTTCTGAAACCTCAGAAAGGCAGAAATTGGAAGACAAATATGCTGCAAATGAACATTCTATGAGCCCGGTCATTAGAAACAGCAGCACACTGTTTAAACCCAGTGAAATTCAAATTTAACATGTTTCAGACAATTTTTGCGTTAAACAGAAGGGAGCTGTCCAAAAACTAGGGTGTTTGGAAACATTGCTAAAACCTTGTGGGGAGACCTTATTTGGTCCTTCTGACACCTAAATAAGTCATTTTGGCCGCTCTAATGCAAGTGGGTTGTCAAAAAATGTAATGGTTAGAATTCACTTCTGAAACCTCAGAAAGGCAGAAATTGGAAGCCAAATATGCTGCAAATGAACATTCTATGAGCCCGGTCATTAGAAACAGCAGCACATTGTTTAAACCCAGTGAAAATCAAATTTAACATGTTTCAGACAATTTGTGCGTTAAACAGAAGAGATCTGTCCAAAAACTAGGGTGTTTGGAAACACTGCTAAAACCTTGTGGGGAGACCTTATTTGGTCCTTCTGACACCTAATGAAAGTCATTTTGGCCGCTCTAATGCAAGTGGGTTGTCAAAAAATGTAATGGTTAGAATTCACTTCTCAAACCTCAGAAAGGCAGAAATTGGAAGCCAAATATGCTGCAAATGAACATCCTATGAGCCCGGTCATTAGAAAGAGCAGAACACTGTTTAAACCCAGTGAAATTCAAATTTAACATGATTCAGACAATTTTTGCGTTAAACAGAAGGGAGCTGTCCAAAAACTAGGGTGTTTGGAAACATTGCTAAAACCTTGTGGGGAGACCTTATTTGGTCCTTCTGACACCTAAATAAGTCATTTTGGCTCCTCTAATGCAAGTGGGTTGTCAAAAATGTAATGGTTAGAATTCACTTCTCAAACCTCAGAAAGGCAGAAATTGGAAGCCAAATATGCTGCAAATGAACATCCTATGAGCCCGGTCATTAGAAAGAGCAGAACACTGTTTAAACCCAGTGAAAATCAAATTTAACGTTTCAGACAATTTGTGCGTTAAACAGAAGGAATCTGTCTAAAAACTAGGGTATTTGGAAACACTGCTAAAACCTTGTAAGGAGACCTTATTTGGTCCTTCCGACACCTAAATAAGTCATTTTGGCTGCTCTAATGCAAGAGGGTTGTCAAAAAATGTAATGGTTATAATTCACTTCTGAAACCTCAGAAAGGCAGAAATTGGAAGCCAAATATGCTGCAAATGAACATTCTATGAGCCCGGTCATTAGAAACAGCAGCACACTGTTTAAACCCAGTGAAAATCAAATTTAACATGTTTCAGACAATTTGTGCGTTAAACAGAAGGGAGCTGTCCAAAAACTAGGGTGTTTGGAAACACTGCTAAAACCTTGTGGGGAGACCTTATTTGGTCCTTCTGACACCTAATGAAAGTCATTTTGGCCGCTCTAATGCAAGTGGGTTGTCAAAAAATGTAATGGTTAGAATTCACTTCTGAAACCTCAGAAAGGCAGAAATTGGAAGCCAAATATGCTGCAAATGAACATCCTATGAGCCCGGTCATTAGAAACAGCAGCACACTGTTTAAACCCAGTGAAAATCAAATTTAACATTTTTCAGACAATTTGTGCGTTAAACAGAAGAGATCTGTCCAAAAACTAGGGTGTTTGGAAACACTGCTAAAACCTTGTGGGGAGACCTTATTTGGTCCTTCTGACACCTAATGAAAGTCATTTTGGCCGCTCTAATGCAAGTGGGTTGTCAAAAAATGTAATGGTTAGAATTCACTTCTCAAACCTCAGAAAGGCAGAAATTGGAAGCCAAATATGCTGCAAATGAACATCCTATGAGCCCGGTCATTAGAAAGAGCAGAACACTGTTTAAACCCAGTGAAATTCAAATTTAACATGATTCAGACAATTTTTGCGTTAAACAGAAGGGAGCTGTCCAAAAACTAGGGTGTTTGGAAACATTGCTAAAACCTTGTGGGGAGAACTTATTTGGTCCTTCTGACACCTAAATAAGTCATTTTGGCTCCTCTAATGCAAGTGGGTTGTCAAAAAATGTAATGGTTAGAATTCACTTCTCAAACCTCAGAAAGGCAGAAATTGGAAGCCAAATATGCTGCAAATGAACATCCTATGAGCCCGGTCATTAGAAAGAGCAGAACACTGTTTAAACCCAGTGAAATTCAAATTTAACATGATTCAGACAATTTTTGCGTTAAACAGAAGGGAGCTGTCCAAAAACTAGGGTGTTTGGAAACATTGCTAAAACCTTGTGGGGAGACCTTATTTGGTCCTTCTGACACCTAAATAAGTCATTTTGGCTCCTCTAATGCAAGTGGGTTGTCAAAAAATGTAATGGTTATAATTCACTTCTCAAACCTCAGAAAGGCAGAAATTGGAAGCCAAATATGCTGCAAATGAACATCCTATGAGCCCGGTCATTAGAAAGAGCAGAACACTGTTTAAACCCAGTGAAAATCAAATTTAACATGTTTCAGACAATTTGTGCGTTAAACAGAAGGAATCTGTCTAAAAACTATGGTATTTGGAAACACTGCTAAAACCTTGTAAGGAGACCTTTTTTGGTCCTTCCGACACCTAAATAAGTCATTTTGGCTGCTCTAATGCAAGAGGGTTGTCAAAAAATGTAATGGTTATAATTCACTTCTGAAACCTCAGAAAGGCAGAAATTGGAAGCCAAATATGCTGCAAATGAACATTCTATGAGCCCGGTCATTAGAAACAGCAGCACACTGTTTAAACCCAGTGAAAATCAAATTTAACATGTTTCAGACAATTTGTGCGTTAAACAGAAGGGAGCTGTCCAAAAACTAGGGTGTTTGGAAACACTGCTAAAACCTTGTGGGGAGACCTTATTTGGTCCTTCTGACACCTAATGAAAGTCATTTTGGCCGCTCTAATGCAAGTGGGTTGTCGAAAAATGTAATGGTTAGAATTCACTTCTGAAACCTCAGAAAGGCAGAAATTGGAAGCCAAATATGCTGCAAATGAACATTCTATGAGCCCGGTCATTAGAAACAGCAGCACACTGTTTAAACCCAGTGAAAATCAAATTTAACATGTTTCAGACAATTTGTGCGTTAAACAGAAGGGAGCTGTCCAAAAACTAGGGTGTTTGGAAACACTGCTAAAACCTTGTGGGGAGACCTTATTTGGTCCTTCTGACACCTAATGAAAGTCATTTTGGCCGCTCTAATGCAAGTGGGTTGTCAAAAAATGTAATGGTTAGAATTCACTTCTGAAACCTCAGAAAGGCAGAAATTGGAAGCCAAATATGCTGCAAATGAACATCCTATGAGCCCGGTCATTAGAAACAGCAGCACACTGTTTAAACCCAGTGAAAATCAAATTTAACATGTTTCAGACAATTTGTGCGTTAAACAGAAGGGAGCTGTCCAAAAACTAGGGTGTTTGGAAACACTGCTAAAACCTTGTGGGGAGACCTTATTTGGTCCTTCTGACACCTAATGAAAGTCATTTTGGCCGCTCTAATGCAAGTGGGTTGTCAAAAAATGTAATGGTTAGAATTCACTTCTCAAACCTCAGAAAGGCAGAAATTGGAAGCCAAATATGCTGCAAATGAACATCCTATGAGCCCGGTCATTAGAAAGAGCAGAACACTGTTTAAACCCAGTGAAATTCAAATTTAACATGATTCAGACAATTTTTGCGTTAAACAGAAGGGAGCTGTCCAAAAACTAGGGTGTTTGGAAACATTGCTAAAACCTTGTGGGGAGACCTTATTTGGTCCTTCTGACACCTAAATAAGTCATTTTGGCTCCTCTAATGCAAGTGGGTTGTCAAAAAATGTAATGGTTATAATTCACTTCTCAAACCTCAGAAAGGCAGAAATTGGAAGCCAAATATGCTGCAAATGAACATCCTATGAGCCCGGTCATTAGAAAGAGCAGAACACTGTTTAAACCCAGTGAAAATCAAATTTAACATGTTTTAGACAATTTGTGCGTTAAACAGAAGGAATCTGTCTAAAAACTAGGGTATTTGGAAGCACTGCTAAAACCTTGTAAGGAGACCTTATTTGGTCCTTCCGACACCTAAATAAGTCATTTTGGCTGCTCTAATGCAAGAGGGTTGTCAAAAAATGTAATGGTTATAATTCACTTCTGAAACCTCAGAAAGGCAGAAATTGGAAGCCAAATATGCTGCAAATGAACATTCTATGAGCCCGGTCATTAGAAACAGCAGCACACTGTTTAAACCCAGTGAAAATCAAATTTAACATGTTTCAGACAATTTGTGCGTTAAACAGAAGGGAGCTGTCCAAAAACTAGGGTGTTTGGAAACACTGCTAAAACCTTGTGGGGAGACCTTATTTGGTCCTTCTGACACCTAATGAAAGTCATTTTGGCCGCTCTAATGCAAGTGGGTTGTCAAAAAATGTAATGGTTAGAATTCACTTCTGAAACCGCAGAAAGGCAGAAATTGGAAGCCAAATATGCTGCAAATGAACATCCTATGAGCCCGGTCATTAGAAACAGCAGCACACTGTTTAAACCCAGTGAAATTCAAATTTAACATGTTTCAGACAATTTGTGCGTTAAACAGAAGAGATCTGTCCAAAAACTAGGGTGTTTGGAAACACTGCTAAAACCTTGTGGGGAGACCTTATTTGGTCCTTCTGACACCTAATGAAAGTCATTTTGGCCGCTCTAATGCAAGTGGGTTGTCAAAAAATGTAATGGTTAGAATTCACTTCTCAAACCTCAGAAAGGCAGAAATTGGAAGCCAAATATGCTGCAAATGAACATCCTATGAGCCCGGTCATTAGAAAGAGCAGAACACTGTTTAAACCCAGTGAAATTCAAATTTAACATGATTCAGACAATTTTTGCGTTAAACAGAAGGGAGCTGTCCAAAAACTAGGGTGTTTGGAAACATTGCTAAAACCTTGTGGGGAGACCTTATTTGGTCCTTCTGACACCTAAATAAGTCATTTTGGCTCCTCTAATGCAAGTGGGTTGTCAAAAAATGTAATGGTTAGAATTCACTTCTCAAACCTCAGAAAGGGCAGAAATTGGAAGCCAAATATGCTGCAAATGAACATCCTATGAGCCCGGTCATTAGAAAGAGCAGAACACTGTTTAAACCCAGTGAAATTCAAATTTAACATGATTCAGACAATTTTTGCGTTAAACAGAAGGGAGCTGTCCAAAAACTAGGGTGTTTGGAAACATTGCTAAAACCTTGTGGGGAGACCTTATTTGGTCCTTCTGACACCTAAATAAGTCATTTTGGCTCCTCTAATGCAAGTGGGTTGTCAAAAAATGTAATGGTTATAATTCACTTCTCAAACCTCAGAAAGGCAGAAATTGGAAGCCAAATATGCTGCAAATGAACATCCTATGAGCCCGGTCATTAGAAAGAGCAGAACACTGTTTAAACCCAGTGAAAATCAAATTTAACATGTTTCAGACAATTTGTGCGTTAAACAGAAGGAATCTGTCTAAAAACTATGGTATTTGGAAACACTGCTAAAACCTTGTAAGGAGACCTTTTTTGGTCCTTCCGACACCTAAATAAGTCATTTTGGCTGCTCTAATGCAAGAGGGTTGTCAAAAAATGTAATGGTTATAATTCACTTCTGAAACCTCAGAAAGGCAGAAATTGGAAGCCAAATATGCTGCAAATGAACATTCTATGAGCCCGGTCATTAGAAACAGCAGCACACTGTTTAAAACCCAGTGAAAATCAAATTTAACATGTTTCAGACAATTTGTGCGTTAAACAGAAGGGAGCTGTCCAAAAACTAGGGTGTTTGGAAACACTGCTAAAACCTTGTGGGGAGACCTTATTTGGTCCTTCTGACACCTAATGAAAGTCATTTTGGCCGCTCTAATGCAAGTGGGTTGTCGAAAAATGTAATGGTTAGAATTCACTTCTGAAACCTCAGAAAGGCAGAAATTGGAAGCCAAATATGCTGCAAATGAACATTCTATGAGCCCGGTCATTAGAAACAGCAGCACACTGTTTAAACCCAGTGAAAATCAAATTTAACATGTTTCAGACAATTTGTGCGTTAAACAGAAGGGAGCTGTCCAAAAACTAGGGTGTTTGGAAACACTGCTAAAACCTTGTGGGGAGACCTTATTTGGTCCTTCTGACACCTAATGAAAGTCATTTTGGCCGCTCTAATGCAAGTGGGTTGTCAAAAAATGTAATGGTTAGAATTCACTTCTGAAACCTCAGAAAGGCAGAAATTGGAAGCCAAATATGCTGCAAATGAACATCCTATGAGCCCGGTCATTAGAAACAGCAGCACACTGTTTAAAACCCAGTGAAAATCAAATTTAAACATGTTTCAGACAATTTGTGCGTTAAACAGAAGGGAGCTGTCCAAAAACTAGGGTGTTTGGAAACACTGCTAAAACCTTGTGGGGAGACCTTATTTGGTCCTTCTGACACCTAATGAAAGTCATTTTGGCCGCTCTAATGCAAGTGGGTTGTCAAAAAATGTAATGGTTAGAATTCACTTCTCAAACCTCAGAAAGGCAGAAATTGGAAGCCAAATATGCTGCAAATGAACATCCTATGAGCCCGGTCATTAGAAAGAGCAGAACACTGTTTAAAACCCAGTGAAATTCAAATTTAACATGATTCAGACAATTTTTGCGTTAAACAGAAGGGAGCTGTCCAAAAACTAGGGTGTTTGGAAACATTGCTAAAACCTTGTGGGGAGACCTTATTTGGTCCTTCTGACACCTAAATAAGTCATTTTGGCTCCTCTAATGCAAGTGGGTTGTCAAAAAATGTAATGGTTATAATTCACTTCTCAAACCTCAGAAAGGCAGAAATTGGAAGCCAAATATGCTGCAAATGAACATCCTATGAGCCCGGTCATTAGAAAGAGCAGAACACTGTTTAAACCCAGTGAAAATCAAATTTAAACATGTTTTAGACAATTTGTGCGTTAAACAGAAGGAATCTGTCTAAAAACTAGGGTATTTGGAAGCACTGCTAAAACCTTGTAAGGAGACCTTATTTGGTCCTTCCGACACCTAAATAAGTCATTTTGGCTGCTCTAATGCAAGAGGGTTGTCAAAAAATGTAATGGTTATAATTCACTTCTGAAACCTCAGAAAGGCAGAAATTGGAAGCCAAATATGCTGCAAATGAACATTCTATGAGCCCGGTCATTAGAAACAGCAGCACACTGTTTAAAACCCAGTGAAAATCAAATTTAACATGTTTCAGACAATTTGTGCGTTAAACAGAAGGGAGCTGTCCAAAAACTAGGGTGTTTGGAAACACTGCTAAAACCTTGTGGGGAGACCTTATTTGGTCCTTCTGACACCTAATGAAAGTCATTTTGGCCGCTCTAATGCAAGTGGGTTGTCAAAAATGTAATGGTTAGAATTCACTTCTGAAACCGCAGAAAGGCAGAAATTGGAAGCCAAATATGCTGCAAATGAACATCCTATGAGCCCGGTCATTAGAAACAGCAGCACACTGTTTAAACCCAGTGAAAATCAAATTTAACATTTTTCAGACAATTTGTGCGTTAAACAGAAGAGATCTGTCCAAAAACTAGGGTGTTTGGAAACACTGCTAAAACCTTGTGGGGAGACCTTATTTGGTCCTTCTGACACCTAAATAAGTCATTTTGGCTCTCTAATGCAATTGGGTTGTCAAAAAATGTAATGGTTAGAATTCACTTCTGAAACCTCAGAAAGGCAGAAATTGAAAGCCAAATATGCTGCAAATGAACATTCTATGAGCCCGGTCATTAAAAACAGCAGCACACTGTTTAAAACCCAGTGAAATTCAAATTTAACATGTTTCAGACAATTTGTGCGTTAAACAGAAGGGAGCTGTCCAAAAACTAGGGTGCTTGGAAACACTGCTAAAACCTTGTGGGGAGACCTTATTTGGTCCTTCTGACACCTAAATAAGTCATTTTGGCCGCTCTAATGCAAGTGGGTTGTCAAAAAATGTAATGGTTAGAATTCACTTCTGAAACCTCAGAAAGGCAGAAATTGGAAGCCAAATATGCTGCAAATGAACATTCTATGAGCCCGGTCATTAGAAACAGCAGCACACTGTTTAAAA